>JAQIWM010000069.1:0-16406 GCA_034695285.1 Eniochthonius minutissimus | reverse complement strand
ACCATCACTAAATCGAGACGCCATACCTTTTAACAAATAAATTCAAATTAAATATGTGTTTATTGTTTTCACATCGTGTATTTCACTGTAAATACTTTAAAAACGCGCGTTCATTCACTTGAAATACAATTTAAAATAACTGTGGTGTTATGTGACAATAATGATTAGTCCCATGATTAGTCCCAACACTGAACCATTAGCGTCTGTTAATTTGTCACATATGTAAGCATATCAACTCATTATATAATAAATCACTGAATCCCTAAAGTCATTAGATGGGGATATTCATTCATTGCACGTGAATATGTCCCATTTTAATATCCGAATTGAGTAATGATATCACAAATAAAATCATAATATCCTTTTCTATTTACATTTACTAATGTATTGAATAAATGTAAAATTTCGGTCAAATAAAAAAGATAAATTTTTTAAATTTAAAAATTGTCCTTAATATTTTGTAACATACGCATGCATCTGCACGTGCATTATTTAAAATTTTGTTATTCGCTGTAAATTTTGTTACATCATATGTATATTTAGAAATAATTAAAAATAGTTTTTTGTGTTTGATAATTGTGTAATACTAACTTTATCCGCTTGTCTCAAACAATCGATACGTCTCATTTTTCCCTTTTGATCGGGATTCGAAAGTACACACATGACTCGTTTCTTTCCCGTGATGCCCAAAACAAAGTCTTCTCTGCACTCCTGAGTGATGTCTTTTCTCAGTTTTCCCAATAATCGTGAGGCCCATTTTTGTTTCACTTCAAGACGCTCGTTCTGTATCCAAAATTAATTGTCAATTAATATCAATTAAAAAACAAAATCAATTAACAATGTGCATGTTTACCTGTAATTCGTGTTTACAATTTCTTTCCTCATCTAAAGTCATTCTTTTCTCATGTTTCTTAAAGTATTTTCTTTTCGCCGCCTGAAGATTGAACCATGTGTATGAGAATGACTTTACATGAGGCAAAAGCGCCTCAATGAATGGATGAAATTCATCCTGAAATTAGGTAATCATAAGTTAATTAAAATATTATCACTTAAATAAATGACAACATTAAATCATGTAATATTATATCAGTACACTGTGATTTAATACGTGTTATTTCCCACATTTTCTCATAAAAGTGTTGTAATTGTTGACAGTTTTACAAAAAACATTCAATAATTATAAAAACAATTGTATAAATGTTGATTTTAAAAATTAAAATGCAAACGTCAAATAACAGATGTGATTATATTCTTAATTAATTTGATTAATTTTAAATTTCAAAAGTTTACATCGTAAACATTAACATTTATCATGAATAAGATGTTTGTGCGGCCGTATCCCAAAATGTCGTGTCTCATAATGTCGACAGAAAAGTTGCAAAATGTTCAAATCATAAGAAAGTGTCATTATGTCTCTAAAATAGCGTTTAAACAATAAATTAAATTCATATTTTGCATGACATAATCACATGTAAATACAAACGGATAAACTTTTTTAACTCATTACTGAACATTTGACAGAAACCGCTGTATTTGTTTAATAATTAATTTAAATGATACATCTTTATATAACCATTAATATATTGCCGCGTTTTTAAAACATAAAACCCGACGTTTCGACATTTTGGGAATCGACATTATGGGAACACACGATTTGTGCAGTTAACGAACGATTATCATTCGCAAATCTTTAAGTGTAAGTTTCAGTGAAAAACATTTGTTTCATTTCATTTAAAAGAAAATGTTTGAATTAAACAGTTAAAGGTTTAAAAGTTCATTAAACAAAAAGAGTTATGATGCGTTATGATGGCGTATGTTACACGTTACAACTGTGAATAGTGAACAGTTTATTCTCTCATTGAGTAAAAAATAAAAATTGTTTACAAAAAATTACATAAACATTTAAAAAATAAACCGTTTTATAATCTTAACATCTTAATTCTTTATCCGTTAATAAAGTATTTAAATACAATAAAAAATAATACACCATTATGCCGCTTTTATTTACGCTGTCGGTTTCTAAAATATGTAAATAAAAACGGAATGTAAATAAAAATGAAAAATTTCTCAATTATGGCTTATTTTGCCTAAAAAAATCATTAATACATTTTAAAAAGTTAATTAAATGGTGTCATTTAAAAGTTAAACTTTAAGTTTTTATATAATCGTGAGATATTCTATTGACCAAATACAATATTAATTTACATAATTTAGACCTTTAAATGATTTAATGATTATTTTTCAATGATAATGACACTGTTGTGTATTCGTTAATAACAAAAATAATTTTGAAAGTATTTAGCATTTTATAAATTTACCGTCTGTAAAACTGTTGCAGTGCGGTGCATGTAAATAAAAGTGCAAAAAATAATGTATCGACAACATAGTTTCAATTTTAAAACATGTAAATAAAAACGGATCACCTTATACATTACTGTCTATGAGAATGGCTTTGGGCTTTGATGGACCGTAAATTAAAATGGGCGTAAATAAAAACGGCATAATGGTGTAATAAACTTTGAAATAATCATTAATTAACTAATAATTTACTAACAATTTACTAATACTTTTTAATTTTTTTGTTTATAATAATAAAGAAATATTTTAGTGTATGATTAGAGTTTTTAATAAAAAAAAAATATAATATTTCCGTATAATAACATGCACTTAATAGTTTTATATCTGATGTTTAATATCCAAATCACGCTCATAACTCATGTTATTCAATACGACGTGACAATAAAACAGTGAATCATTAAATAAAAATATATTAATAAATTATTACTCAAATTAAAATCTCAAATGTTTATTAAAAATAACCAAACACAGTCTTAAAAGACATTATAATGAATCAATTAAAATTCATGACGTATGATTAAATGGCAAAGAATGTTATCGATAAATATAATGATAATGATAATAATAATAAAATAATAAATAAAAATCAAATCACATGAATGATGAAAAAAGTTCATGGTCAACAACTCTCAGGAATTTGAGATAAACTCTTAATTAATTAAATTATTTATAAATGAAAATAAAAAATGTAAACGTGT
The DNA here is from genome assembly GCA_034695285.1 of Eniochthonius minutissimus. Lineage (NCBI taxonomy): Eukaryota > Metazoa > Arthropoda > Arachnida > Sarcoptiformes > Eniochthoniidae > Eniochthonius > Eniochthonius minutissimus. The sequence continues at coordinate 13,350 of JAQIWM010000069.1, read as the reverse complement.
TATTCAAAGACAAAGAAAATTTTAAATATTTTCAATGTTCGCGTGTAACAAATAAAGAAGTATATTATAATGATAATATCGATAATTAAATAGTAAAATTCAAAGGGTATTTGACATTTGTATGAAACCATGATTCACATATATCAGCATTAACCTTTGAATGAGTTTAGCATAGAGTTGGCATAAACATGAGACAAAACAAAAATTGGCCAAAGATCAACCATCATCAGGAGGACATTGTGCCAATGATTATCCATTAAAGAATTATGTTCACAGTCACAAGGAAGTACTGGATCAAGACCAGAACAAGACATGTATACACACCTGAAGGATGTGTGATCTTTGGCGTGGGAATTTCATTTTAATTTAATTATTAACTTTTTTAAACAAATTTATTTGCAAAATTATTGAACCTTCGCTTGTAACAAATTAAATAAATGGCAATTTAATTATCGATCATTAATCAATAATAAATAAGTTGTTACTTTATAAATGACGGTGAATTTATGTTAATGTCATGGTAATTGTAAACAATATGCATTTAGTGAGAGGCAAATCACGAAAAAATTACAATAATGATAGAAATATATAATAATGTTTAATTCAATTTAAAGGCCAATTATAATCAATAATGGTGCAGTTTAAAAAGTGTATTTACAACAATTAGAGTCAAGGTCTTGATTCTTAAACGCCACAAAAATTGCACAATAAATGTATATTTATATATATAAATCCATCACAAGGACATGTTTTTAATGGACACTAAAACTACAAAATACTATTGCATTATCGTAAATAACAATTCTCATCAATGAATATTTAATAATAAAGATCTCATTGAAGATATAATGGAATATTAATAACAATGCAATGTGCCAATATCATAAATTGTAATACAACTTTATAATAAAAGTGAATTGTCCCTTAAAAAAAGGCTTTTGCCTGTATATTGCGAATTATAATAATTTCCCGGAAAAAGGATTTATCAAACTTTTATAAGAGTAATAATTGACGATTTTAATCATTTTCATAAACTAAAATGCGTAAAAATGTCCACATATTTGTGATTCATAAATTTCGATGTCGAAATACAAAATTTAATCATGAGTGACTTAAAAGTCACGTGATGTTTCACAGTTTTATAATTATAAAGTTAATGTGAGATGTTTTATAAAAGGGATCACATCATATACTTTTTTAATACTCTTAATACTCTTAAACATGATTTAAATTTAGAAACAAATATATTGTGTGTCACGGAATACATATGTCTTAAAATAGCGTGTATATGAGGTTAGGACCGAACCTGCAAATGTCACAAATTTGTATTTTAACAGTGAAGGGACAAATATAACTCTGGCATAAGGCCATTGAAGGAAACGGTCATACACCACGAGGATAATGGATTAAGATGAGGATGAGGATCACTTCTTTGAGGACAAATTCCTTTTCTAAACAATACACTCCTTAATTGATACAATATGTTACGAAATTTATTTACACTCTCAAAGAACATATAAATAAATATATGAATCAATGATACTCCAGTAAATGGGAGCATCTCAATAATAAACAAAAGTTTCAAATTTATTTAAAAGAAATATTTGATTTTAAAACATTTGTCAATTATTAAAGATCATCATTGTCATAAATGAATTAAAAAGAAATTTTGAGTTTTTACAATGTTTTCATACATCACTAATAATAGTAAATTAATTTTATTTATTAATTTTAAACAAATCACTCACCAGGGGCATGCAGTCACTGTTTGAACTCTGATGATGGCAGAGGTCAATTGACGAAAAACCAAACTCTAATTGATGCTCTTCGAGTGATACAGATGTTGATCCGATGCTGTTCGTTGGTGTTGATGGGGACACAACCATGAGATGAGTCACCGGTGGAACCACCACCAGTGAATTGAGTATGATGATGATATAGACGAACAATTATGCGCAAATGAGACTATCGATGGCCAAAGGATCAAAACATGAGCCTATAGTGGAAAGAAGACAGAGAATCGTGAAAAAGGAACAAATGAGAAGATTTTCTCATCGTGAAAACATAACAAAACATGTGTCTCAACAGTAAAGTGCAAATTTGTCACGCACTGTGACACTTTTCGCTAAATTGTCATTGCTGCTGAAGGAACCCCCAAAAAACCATCCCTTTTAAAGAGTGAGACTCTGATTCACATCACTGCATCACTGAAGAGCCTCAAGAAGCGGATTACAAATTATAGTGTATATTCAGTGTATATTCAGTGATCAAAAAAAAGTTTTCGCTGTTAAAGAGTGTAAAAAAGTTTTTTAAACATTTTTAAAATGCGCGCGCACAAAAGTGTGGCAACAATAGAAAAGAACCGACTTTTGTTACAACAAAAAATCTCACTCATGTTTGTGAAATATAATTTTTCATCACTTTCATCGTTGAACTAAAAAACAAACAATTTGATGATGATGGAGATACACACAAATAAATAACTTTATAATAAAAGTGAAAACTGAAAATGATCTTTTTGCGTCACTCCTTCTTTTTGACGCTTCAATTTCATGAAATATTTATGATAAAAAATTTACAAATATTTCTATTTAAAGCGATTCCTCTTTTGTTATAAATGTATTATTATAAAAACGATGATGATTTTTAGTGTAATGTATTATATTAGAATTTTATTGTAAATTCAAAAACAGATCCTTTTATAAATATATAATATTATATCATATAAATACAAATATCAATGTAAAAGTATCTGTGAATGACGCTCTTCATTTTGCTTTAAATAAATTATCTTTTCGGTGATAATATGAATACATTTACATATTTTATAAAAAAAATATTTTTACATAAATAATACTGACCCTTTATAGCAATTCAATTCATGGGCTGTTCTTAAATAAAGTAAAAGAATACTTTAAATTTCTTTCACCGCCAAATCGGTGTATGTCTATTTTTTAAAAAGGATGCAATGGGAGGTCATGAGTGTGGCAATGATAGTGATGAAGAGATAAAAAGGACCACCTAAGGTCATGTGAACGCACAAAAGGATTAAATTTATGCATTTATTTATATATAATATCTCTTTCCATAGCTTCAGACAAAAAAGGGATTTTCAAAGAAAAACTTCACGTGAATGCGTATGAATGTGACAATTTTTAAAAAAAAACTTTATTCAAAACTTTTTTGTGCAATAAATATATCTTAAATTATGACTTTAAAAAAGGGCGGATTTCTTTTTTATCACATTTTAATAAAATTTAATTTTTTAAATTAATTGTGCATTAATCATTTTTGATATGAAAATTATTAATAATTTAAGCGTTATTTCAAAAATCTTTTAATTTGAGGGTTATTTACGAAATTAATATTAAAAAATAGGAAATTATAAATATTTAATTCAAGGAAAGGTGTTAACGCAAAATTAAAATTTAAAGTTAAATATTATGTAATTTCCATATTAATCAATAAATTGGAGCCGATAATTTAGAAATAAAATATAAACAAAAATAATTAAAACGAAGGTTATGGAGCAAAAAAAATTATCGGTTTAAAGTTAAAAATGGAACTCCAATAATAGAAAGTTTCATGTTTAAAAAAATTGATAAAGATGATAATGATGATGATGATGATGATGATGGAGTTTAAGTTAAGTTTTAAAAAAATTCGTTAAAAGAAACGCAAAATAAATAAAGAAATGAGAGTCAAAGAAAAAGCACACAAAAAAATTGTCAAAAAAGTGAAAGTTTTGAAACAACAAAAAATTGCAATTTTTCATACGTCATAAGAGTATTTTTTATGTCATCCGTATACATATAAACCTCATCATGAACCTCCGTTCAGAGGGAGAATGTGACACCTCAAAGCTTAAGAGACATCAATTTGAGGACGATGCGTGAAGAGGTAAAATATTACACAAATATCACGTGAAAGCACTGAATCAAAATAGAAATATATTGAAACCACACTTTTAGGGTTAAAACTTTCTTTAAAACAACTCTTTTAACTTAATTAATAATTATATTTTTTTAATATTTTATTATTTCATATCGTCATTATGTAAATCATTTTTATTACAAAATTAAATTGTTTAATAATGTTCATTATCCTTCAAAAGAGTAATATTTATTTTTAAAAATTTATTCATATCCAATAAATTGCAATTCTTCATTAAAAATCATTAAATCAGTGATGAGTCATTATCATTGAAGAAAATAGCATTTTAATACTAAAATTATATTAATGTTATTTCAGAGAATTTATTTGATTTCAAAATCAAATTCAATTTTTTGGTAAAGAATTAAAATAAATTATAATTAAAACCCATATTCATATCCAATGTTTACAGAAAAGTTACAATAAAATAGCATTTATACCCAATTCGATTTCATTATTATTATAGTCATAGTAACAGAGTGAAATTTTTGAAAATTGTCATAAACTCCTCTAAAAATTATAATTAAATTTCTTTTCACATTTCATTTTAAAATGTTAACATTTAATTGCTTTTAACAAAAAAAGTTGTGATTCAAATAGTAGTAAAAAAATATAATGGATATATGCAAACGCATGATGATGGTATACTATTTTGGGATTTCAGTTGAGCTAATAACTGAATAAAGATGAGGATTGGGATAAGAGATGATGAAGGAACTGAGAAACACTTTCACTCTTTGGAGAGAGTATCTATAAATAGGGATCGTCCCGAAAAATATGTGCGTCATGATGCGGCATTCCATTGGAGTGCATTTTACACGAATTCTCAAATGAAAGTGAATATGTACGTTATAAGCGAATATATTAATAATATCAGAGACTGAAAGACACTTTTTTAGTGACCTTTTTTGGTGACCTCTGAATACATTTTTCATTAAAATACGATACACTTAAATATTATATATTATATTATATCAATTTAATTACATTTTTTTCAATTTTCATCCGTGAAGTAATAAAATAATTGCAAAAAAACTGTTTTTTTTTTCAATATTCTTAAATTATATTTTCACTTTAATTCGATGTTTAATAATATTTTATTAAATTACACATATAATTATATTAAATAACTCTTATTACCGTATTTGTCAATCAAAATAAATGATTAAATTTAATTCAAGAATTTCATGAAAATTATTTATCGCAAATAAACGCGGACTTTGCAATTATCATCAAAAGGTTGTGTTTAATTTTTTGGGGGAAAATGATGAGATTAAATTGTAAAAAAATAAATTGTTACATAAAAGGAATGAAATAATAGATATAATAATCGCGAATCATACATAAGGACATTAACAAAATGTTGTTTTGGTTTTTTGAGTTTAATTGAGAGATATTATATCACAAACGGTAAAACATTAAAGTAATGTAAGATTATGGTACAATTATGAAATTTTCGCACAATATTCAAACATAACAAAATCTATAAATTATTAATAATTTAAGAGTAAAATCTTATTATTACATTCAAATTAAAAATTGATTTATTAAATTAAAATATAATAATTATAATTATAATTAAGCAAAAGCAGTTCATTCCCGGTTTTAGTCTCTAATGCGACCTTCAAATAGAGGCAAAAATGAGATATATTTTATCATTGCAATTGATATGAACTCTCATATGTCACAATTTCAATTGAATCTCAAATATAAACATCTCAACGTGAGTGTGATCCATAATTTTAACATATGATCACTTTACAAAAATGCATTATTAACTGCAAATAAATCACGATTACAATTGTATCGTATTTTAAGAATTTTGAGATAAAAAATTTAAGAAATAATTAAACACGGAAAATAAATATGAAAAAATACACAGGAAAATGTTCATGCGATGTTTTTGATAAAATTAATAAAAAGAAAAAATATTTAAACAAATAATTAAACGATTAACAATATTTAACAATGTTTAGAGAAATCACAACACTGTGACAATAATGATATGAATATTTAAACATTATTTTATTGAATCGTAAAAAGAATCATTATGATGATGGAAAAAGTAATGCTTTAAAATTTATAAATGTGTAATTAATGTTTGATTTTTGAAAAATTATATAATCATAATAAAATTAAAATTTATTCGCATTTAAAACTTTTATTAAAGAACAATCGTAGTGTTTGTAAAAGAATTATCAAAATGTGCAAAAATTTAAAAATAATTACGGTTAAAACTCAATTTAAAATTACACATTTAAAACAATATATAAATATAAATTTATTAATAAAAAATTGCATTTTTTAATAATAAATATTTATTTTTACACCCGATTATTGCGCAAATATACGAATATTATTCTAATGATTAATTGTAATTTTTTTAAAAAAAAAGTCGCATTTCCAAAATTGAATTAAACAGAATAATAAGATATATACACAGTGACGTATCCACAGTCACATGTCAGGGGTTTCCTCATATCATAGTATTGGACCGATCGAAGTGTTTAATGAGAGTTAAATTGAAGGACATCATCATTTTATAGATTACGGAAACTTAAGATTATGATGATGAAGATGATAATGACGATGATGATGATGGGAATCCCCTTTTAAGATATTACCCCCTATTGAATGGTGCTTTAAAGTACACTCTTAAAAAATCAAGAGATAAATGCCAATGGCAATGGCAAAAAACAGGAATATAAACATTGAAGCACATGATCTTAATTAAAAGTAAAATAATATTGTGAATTATATTTATTAAAAATTATTAATTAAATGCGTATAATTTTTTTGAAAAAATACTCTAAAAATTGCAATTAAATTATTAATTATGAAAAAGCAATTGACCAACACCATTGACCAAAGTTTTTAAAAATTCACTTAAAATATGAAATTGTGTTTAATAACATATGATAACATACCATAACATAAGATTAAATTAAATTAATAAATGATTCATTTAATAAGGTTTTAATTTAATAATAAAAAATGAAATTAAAAAATAATAAAAAAGTTTTTTTCACCTCTATTCAAACATGTAAACAGTAATGATAATTGCACCATTAATAGTATTGCTTTATTCTATGGCGGCACTGATACGGCACTGTACGGCACTAACGGTAACGGTATTACGGTATTTGAATCTCACTATACATTTGCACTTTCAATTATAAAACAGTATAACTGACATACGTTCACAATATAGTAAATAACACAGTTTTTGATTTTTAAAGGCAAAATGCTGCACAATAATAACAAATATATTTATATTTATATTTATAACAAATTATTAATAAATTTATTTTATCATTCGATGTATTTTATAAGTGATTTGCATTGAAGAGGCAATAATGCCAACACTTTTGGTGGAAAATGTGACAAAGGTCATTGGGGTCACAGAATGTTGTGTTTCACATTTTAATAATAATAATTTTTTGGTTAAAAGTGTGTTATAATCACTCACACTTCTCACTGTAATGCTGCGCCATACAAACCCAATGCTGCGCTTATTGCTGCTGATTGTGGGGTGTGCGTTTTTTATTACGCGTGCGCATCAGTGTTTATAAACATTTCACTTTTCTTACATAAATAATGCGCAAATTTTCTTAATTAATTAATAATTTTCATTTTTAATTATAATTTATGCATATTTTAAAATTTTTTTTATTAAAATGCACATTTTAAAATTTGAACATAACTTTATGGATAATTATGGATAATTATTTCTCTTTCACATGTGAGAATATAATTTGTATAATATCATTAAAGTTATTAAAGTATAATATTATAAAAGTTTATTTAAAGTTATAAATGACTGAAAAATGAAAGATAAAACGCATGTGACGCATTTTTTTCTATTAAAATACAATTGAATTATAAAAATGCACCGAAATTCTTTTAATATAATTGGTTATTCATAATTGTGTCATTAGTGAAGTGCATCATCAATGGAGCGAAATATAATAATGATAATAACATCATAATAATTATCATCATCAATATAATATATCTGTACAGTGATATAATAATTTATTTATTATTATTTTTATCATAATTACTTATTTAAGTAAATGCGCAACAATTTTGTTTTATTAAAATATACGCTCTAAAAATAAATGTCATTTATATGTATTGCTAAAGAAATATTCCAAAATAATACAATCGATGACAATAAAAGTGAATAAATAAAAATGCGATGCAAAAAAGTATGTTCCCAATTGAATAGAATTTGTTACTATTATTGTATCACATCACCTCTGTGACCTCTTAAGTTCTTGAGAGTGATTTTTTAGTTTTAGTGAAGGGCCAAAAATAGGTTTTCGACGCCACTAGTATTAGGAATATGAAGAAAAAGGTAATTCTAAAAGAGAAAGGTGTGGGAGTGACTAATTATAGTATACACAAATTTTAAATGTGAAATTTAAAGGAAATGCAAATGATACATTTTACGTGAAAGAAGATTATTATTTTAAACTTTTGAACCAATTTAAGGCAATTTTCGAAACGATAAAAAATTAATACACTCCACTGCCTGCAATAGTGAACATCCGTTATAGTGAACAATCCTTTATAGTAAACACAATTCTGCAACTATTTAGTGCAATCAAATACAAAATTCACTCCTTTATAGTGAATATTTTCTTGGGCCCTAAATGTTCACTATAAAGGCAGTTGAGTGTACAATAAAATGTCTTTTTTGTTAACATCTTAACATATGGTCAATAAAATGGAAATGTTAATAAAAGTGAATACTTTTTAATGGAGTTGTAAATAAAAGATGTGTGAGATGTGAGATCAGAGATCTCGACTTCTCAGGCGTTTAGTTTGAAAAAAGACGCGGTCTGCATCTCAAGTCTTTAACATAAAGCGCCGTATTCATAAACTCCACTTAAGTTAAGGGTGACTTTTGAAAAATTTATAACTCATAATCAACATTTACGATTTTCTCGTAATTTAACTAATAGAACCTTAGCATAGTTAAGTTTTAATTGTCCAAATTTCAGATCGTTATGAGCTTTCGTTCTCATTAAAAATAATTAGTTAAGTGACACTTAAACCTTAAGTGCGCTTTATGAATACGGCTGAAAGAGACGTCTTTTTCACGTCTCAGATGCATGAAAGACGTCTGAGACGCGAAAGTCTTCAAAGACGTGAAATACCCCTGATTCGTGCATTTTTAACTTTAAAATTTGAAAAAAATACACAATTTGCTTATTTTAATATAAAAATGGGTTCATTAATATGTGTTAATGTGCGCGTTCATTCACTTTTGTTAGTGACTTAAACAAAATTGCACCTAAACAGAAAACTTAAAAATCATACATCTTTTTTGACGTCTTACGTCTCATAGCAAGAGACGGTGTCTTAGTCTTACATCTTTTACAAATATTCACGGCTTAGTCTCAAGTCTCTAATAACAAAGAGACATCTCGTCTCAGGTCTTACTCAAAACCGAGACGTCTGTGACTTTACAACTTTTTAACATTAGAGGTATTGACGCTTAAAAATTGTCAATAAAAAGGGTGTAATTAACTGTGTATAATGCAAAATCAAAACAGAAACATGTGCAATTACAATTTTCACGACTGAAATAATATTATTATTATTATATAAATAAAAACATTTATTGACAGAACTTTAAAATGTATTAAACAAAAAAATCGTTATATACAAATATTTTAAAAGTAATTTTGTCACAAAACGGAAATTAAATTTCTGTAAAAAATTGTCTTTAAAGGACCAAAAATGATGAAAAATTAGAAAATGAGAAAATTTTTGGCAAAATGTTCACGAAAAATATCACTTTTCAAAAAATTAAAAAAATAAATAAATATTTTTGGTATAAAATAACAGTGAACAGCAAAAAGAGAGAAAAAATTTAACCGAAAAACCCTAAAGTATGAGTCACGCGTCAATTGATGCGGACAAATAATGAACGCGCAAAAAATGTACTTCAATCTCATCACTTTATACCTCTTTCTTTTTAAACGCATCAATAATTTTTGTGTATTTTACTCTCAAATATGATACTGATTAAAGAGGAAAACGCATTACTTCAAAAGGAAGTCTCTTTAATTGTTCTGTTTTCGTATCACTCTGACGCGTGTCACTCTGACAATTACATTAATTGTTATCACGTGCATCGGACCGTCTCATTGTTGACCACTGTCACGGCCTTTGATAACTAATTAATTGTGGCATCAGTTACACCCCAATGCATCTCTATGATTAAAAAGTATTAAAACAATTTAAAAGTAAAACAATTCAAAAGTAAATAACATTTGAATTGTTTTAAAATTGTTTATGTTGTTTTCATAATTAACAATTTTTATCATAAAAATTATCTTATAAATAATAAATATAAACGCAATTTTTTTATTATTATTTTATTAAAACAAAAAATAAACTTATTATAAATTTTATTGACCATTTTAATTATTTATATATCTCTGACAAATTAAATAACAATTGTAACAATTAATATAGAAATAAATCGTATTCTGAAGTTATCTCTAATATAACATCATTGATGATGAAAATCGATTTCAAAGTATAAAGTGAGCATATTAACTTTACCTTTACTAACAATTTAACATATGAAGTTATTTAATATGTTTACAAATATTATTTAATTAATTATTATTAAATATAATAATGATTATTTCGTTGTTTTCGTGTCCGCTTTCTTGTCCGTATTCGAGGGGAAAACTATGGAGGAAATCTGTTTTACGATTCCTAAAATCCCTTCTGGTGAAATAGAGTCTTTAAGAGCACCAATATCACCAACACCCGCTCCAAGATTTTGTTTGTTGGAATCACCTTTTTCGTGACACTTCTTTTTGGGCGGTTTAGTTGGACATGGAGTTGTAGTTGTAGATGGACATTGGGTTGTAGTTGTGCATTGTGTTGTAGTTGTACATTGTGTTGTAGTTGTACATTGGGTTGTAGTTGTGCATTGTGTTGTAGTTGTACATTGGGTTGTAGTTGTAGTAGTTTTACACGGTGGAGTTGTAGTAGTTTCACACGTTGGAGTAGTAGTTTTGCACGGTTTCGGATGATGACGATCTTTCGGGTGACGATCACATGAATGAAATTTTTCATCTTCGTATTCCGATGTTCCGACTGGTATAATTTTCACGACACGAACGTGTCCCGAAGGTTTACATTCAAGTGTAAGATGATCCCTATAACTGTATTTTCCCAAAAGTTTAAATCCATTATAAAGATCGTAAACATAAAAGAATTTCTTATGATGGCATTCTTTTGGAAAGAGCGACGCAATTGGACGTGAGATAAATTTTGAATCACCCGTTTCTCGACGATTCCAGAATAATGCAACAATTGAGTCAGTGTTATGAATCTTTGGCACTACGTAAGTGACCCAAACCTCCTGTTCAAGTTTATCGCAACGCCACACGCGTCGTGCGACATCATTAAGTGGGTCGCACTGAACATCTAAAAGATATTGATTCTGAAGAATTTCGAGCATATAACGGGGAAAATCTCTCATATCGAATGAGAATATTAACGGGCCTGAAAACATGCACCAAAATGCAAATTGTGCCTCAAAATGGCCTTTTGATAGACCAAAATTACCACCCATGAGACGATCAGGATCCGGGAAACATCCAAGTGATGGAAGTTTGTTTAAGTCGCGTTGAATTTCGTTCGTATAATCAATTTTCCTCCACACTGATGTCCATGAATCGTTGATATTTGCCCAGTAATTGTCATAGTCACATATTTTCCCATGTGATGCCCAATCTGAGTTTTTCCCGGCCCATTTATCTTCACTCGCCCAATAACAGTTTAATATAAGTTTCTCATTACATTCATCAATGGCATGTCTCAATTTTTTATAGAATTTTCTTTAAAATAAATTAATAAACATTTTTAAAACTATAAAATGATCACATGTCTTACCCATTATTATTATTGTCGAATACATAATAAGCATATATCGCACTGACACCCCATTCAGCAAACGTTTTTACGTCCAGTTTCAAGTGATGCTGCGATGGCGGTTGCGGATCACCTTTATCGCAATGATCCAAAGGCATCCATAATCCTAATCTTAGCCCTCTTTTGCGACAATAATCGGCAATGTATTTGATTCCATTGGGAAATCGTTTACGATCTGCAACCAATTTTTTAGTATGGTGACATCTATCTTTTTCGGCCCAACACGAGATCACGACCAAATCGTAACCATAATATGGGAAATTATGTTCAACCATTTTGTCGATTTGTTTTATATAGAACTGTTCATTACTACAATCATATGGATGATTATCACAGTCTGTTTGACACTCAAAGCGGTTCCATGAATCCCATCCTCGGCTCTGACAGTGACCGGAACGGCAAAGGCCGTGGGGAGAGCTACCAAAGGATAAACTAAATAATTGAATAAAACTTATAATCAATACAGACAATAACATTATTAACTATTTAATAATTGTTAATAAAACTTTAGAAATTTTAAGCGATACGTTTGAAGACTCTGTATGAATTCAATTCATTTTACAATTGTCTTTTTATAGAGGAGTGTATGAATAATATATTCCAATTTCACCCAAAGCACGTTCTATTATTTAATTACATAACAATAATTACAAACATTAAACATTAATAGTGATGATTTATGACGTCGACAATTATTAAGATTTTTTTTAAAAATTAAATGAAATTCTTTTAAATCAGTTATGCACACGGTATGAGATCTCTTAGACCAGTTTTAGAAAATGATTGGGTCACATTTTCCTTTCGTTAGTGTTTTATATTCTCTGTTCGGTCTGTTGTAATCATTCATGGACATATCATTGCTTAATTGGTATACATGTAAATGTGAAATAAAAAGTTTTGGGTGAATTTGAAATTGACAAAAAAGGATATTATAATCAAATGAAAAACATTCAAAACATTTTTTGATATTTGTGTCAATAATTTGCTAATTAATCGGTATCATAATGAGAGTGGTGTCATTACAAAATATTCGTGATCATGATTTTGGCGATGAAAATGGTAATATGTGATGCACCATTCGGTGATCGATACCTAATTATTTGTTATGACAATAAATTTTAAAACAAATTAAAACATTGTGATAAAATGCAAATTTTTAAATCAAACTTAATAGTTACAGATTTATATTATATAACCCGCATCTGTCAAAATTGGCATTTTGTGTAAAGAGATTATTTTTATAGCATCTAATTCTTTGAACTTTCTTTGTGATATGATAATATTACATAATATAATTGTAATTTTATATGCCGATTAAAATTAGCATCAGAATCATGTTTTAAAAATTTTTTATAAAAACTAAATAAATCCCAAATTATATCACGCGATATCATTAGTAACTTTGGTACATGCATCTATGAAATAAGTAAATCACAATTCTTAAAAATC
>JAQIWM010000068.1:0-16465 GCA_034695285.1 Eniochthonius minutissimus | reverse complement strand
TATGATTTTTGTAAAGTATTATTCAAAGTTTGAAAAAATTTAAGAAATAATCAAAAATTACTCATTTGATTATTTTTGGATAAAAACGTTCAACAATTACTATTCGGGTTTGTTTCAATATTTTATAATTTAACTTATTTTTAACCTATTTTGAGTTTCTCTGGTTATTACTAGAAAGTAGGTGAAGGTAGGAAAAGTTGAGATAGGAATTAATTTAGCATTGAACCAAATTTGTTAATGAGAAAATTATTTTCACTAAAATATTTTTTGGAAAAGCAATATATAGAATGTCTTAAATTAAGAAAACCTCCGAATTTCAGACAATTTTTTATCAAAGTTCGAGCTTTGGAGGTATACTTGTATAAGATAATTATCTAATGTTATTAAGATAATGTTTTTAAGATTGGACAAAATGTTAATTTAATTAAGAACATTATAAATAACATTAAATTTGATTAATCTGCTATATTATTCTGAATCTCAAATAATTTCCGATCTTAACCATTAATACTAGAACACACTTATGTATACATAATATTGAAATAGATATAACATTGTAAATTGCAATTATGTAATTTATAATATTAACATAATATTATTATTAAGACAAATGACTATCATAAAACATTGTAAATTTATTTTTTTTAGTGAAAGTACTGTCGCCCGTGGCGCACTCAAAACAGATTCATTGACTTTTAGTTATTATCAGGAAAATAATCCACAGGTTCTTATTGTGGTCGACACTTCAACCGAAATGAATAAAAACAATCGTATTCAATGGATTAATGCTGCAATTTTAAAACTTGTCATTGATTTGCCTCAAAATTCCAATATATACAGTATGTCTGTCGATGGAAACAATAAAATTCAGATTTTAGAACAATGGAAACATCCAAATGATATAAGCGGAATATCGACATATGATCATAATTCTATTAAAGTTAATATGGACAACATCTTTATGCATATTCATGACATTTTAGAATCTGGTGGAACAACGATAATTATAACCGATGGAAATTTTCAATATAGTGACTCAATATTTGATACTGCTAAACAATTACGCGAAAAGAATATTAAAATTAAGATCATTTTATATCCTTTTAATGCACAAATTTCCGATCCTATTACAATGGTACAGACTCTGAGTAAAATTCTTAAAATTACAGGCGGTTCATTGAGTTACATACATGAGGACATAGAAAATAAAGTGAATACACTCATGCAATTGATTTATGCATTTGAGAGTGTATATGAAGACTTTTCTGGGAAAGTATCACATGCTACACAAATAATATCAGAAAGTGAAATCCTTCAACCGAAAGATAATAAAGTAGAATTTGCTTTTAATATCGACCAAACAATTATTGAGTCATTTGAAGTTTATTTTATTAGTGAGAATAATAGATGTCCTACAAATCAGCAACTGACATACACGCCTGATGGTACACAATATGGAGTTAACATTGAAATGTATGAAGGAACAATCAGGTGGATTGTAATGTCAAAATCAGAAAATAAATTTAAAAATGGACAATGGAAACTTTCATGTGAATTGAACACGAGCAGTACGGGATCAATAATGGCATTCGCTAAATTTAAATATACGCCTTTCGGTTCAGATTTTCCGATCATATCAAAATGTTGGCTCAATGCTCACACCGGTTTTATACAATTAAAAGAGAATCGATTACTTGTGTATGTTCAGGTGATGAAAGGATTAACGAATTTTATTCAGGATATTGATGTGACTGTTTCTGTGACTGACGAAACGGGAAACATTATAGTGAAAGCATTAAAGTTGGTCGATGATGGATTCGGGGATCCCGATATAACCGGTGGTGATGGAATATATTCTCAATATATAATTGATATTCCAAAAGATGGTTTTTATCGCATTAAAGCAATAGTCAAAGATAAAAACGGTAAAATTAAATACGCGACAGATATCGGAAGCACATCACTTTCCGTTAATCATGATTCTAAATTTTGTTGCGGCAGTATCATTCCACCAGAAAAAGATACTATCCCAGTGGTCAGTTTAAATAGAGTTATCGATTGTGGTTCAGTATATATACATAAAGATTCCTCTACATATTCGTATATTCCGTCCACAATAAGAAATTTACGTGTTGAAAGAGTGAATCACACCGAAAGAAGTGTCCATTTAATTTGGAATGCACCTCTGATTAGTTCGAGTGTTAAATCACCAGCAAAATATATAGTTAAACAATTTCGCGGAAATGATAATGATATACGACAAAATATAATCACGAATTTTGAACATTTTGGAGAAGAGATTACAAATTGGAATAATCTCAGTCAACCATCGAAGTATGGGATTAGTCAAACGGCCGAATTTATAGTCAAATCGCATGAGGAAGGAAATTATTATTTTGCCATAAAAACACGTGACAATGAACGATCGAGTGATGTTTCCAATATTGTGGTCACATATCTACAAAGTAAAGATATAAGTACAATCCCGACACTTAACCCGAATATAACAGTTACCACATCAGGTCAGAGACACACACGAATTGTTCTTTTTACATTATTATACTATAACATTGTAATCACTTTAATTTGAATGATACTTAATATCATTACATTTTTTTAAAGATTTATCTTTAGATTTTCTCATATTTTTGGATATTTAAAGGATTTATAAACACACTTAAGAAGAAAAAGATTTAAATTAACTTTAATTCTATCATTAACATTTTTTTTACTACAATTTTCCCCTCACTTTGTGTTCTAATATTTGAAAATTACTAACACTTTATCCCTTTAAAATTGAATACAGTGAAACCTGACTAAGTTTCGCACGGGCAGTACCTATGATTTAGACGGATATTTCCGTGCTCAACTTAGACAGGTTTCACTGTATTAATTTTTCTAAATTGAAAATACTTATTTATTGATTTGAATAGGTGGTGATGGATCAGGAGGATTAAAATGGTGGGAAATTGCTTCAATATTTGTTGCTAGTGCTATATTACTCATCGCAATTATCGCAATTATCGCAATTATTCTTGTAATCTATATTGTGGCGAAACGCCGAAGAAATGATAAATCAGAAACGATAATAGAACGTCCGCAGCGACGAGCGCCGGAACCTCCGCGAGTAACACAATTGCCTAAAACTATAATCGTAAATAATAATAAAGATAATATAGACAATGGAAGCGTAACGAATTCCACTGAAAAGATAACAAACAATGCAAATATCAATACAAATGGCATCGGACATCATAACCCTCTTCAAAGTCCCCATTACGGGTCTCAATACGGTTCAAATGATAACACTAATAAGCAGCTAATACCTGAAACATCTGTAGACTCACCAATTCAATCTCCATTAATACCTGAAGAGTTTTCACACCTGAATATTTTGACGGAAA
Source organism: Eniochthonius minutissimus (assembly GCA_034695285.1). Lineage (NCBI taxonomy): Eukaryota > Metazoa > Arthropoda > Arachnida > Sarcoptiformes > Eniochthoniidae > Eniochthonius > Eniochthonius minutissimus. Next base: position 13,061 of record JAQIWM010000068.1, on the reverse strand, counting down.
TGATTTTACCACGAAATAAACTCATAATAGAAAATACATCAATAATCGGTAATGGAAAATACGGAATTGTATTTAATGGAAAATATATAACATATAATGAAGATGTGGAAAATGTTGCAATTAAAACACTTTTAGGTAAACATATAGAATAACTAATATAATCATGGCTCTAACTTTCGCGTCTTTTGATATTACAAATTTAATATAGAAATTAACTTCTATACTTTGCACTTGGTTTGCATGAACAAAATTTTACAATACATGTTCTTTAGGTTAATTAAAATATTTAATTTGAGAGATTAAATAAAACATTTTTCAAGGCCATAATAATTACACTTTTAAATTAATTTTATAACATTAAAATTAATTTAAAATTAAAAATTTCTTAAATAACGTAATGTGTATAATGACAAATATTAATATTTTTGTTTTTTAGATCCAAAAAATTTAGATATTCGTAAAGATTTTATTAATTCGGCAATTTTAATGCATACATTTAATCATGATAATATTCTCAAAATAATTGGAATATGTTTTGATATTGATAATAGAATATTAATGGTGCTTCCATTAATGATAAACGGGAACCTTAAAACATATATACATGAAAACGCAATGTCACTAACAAATGCACAATTAATTGAATTCGCAATTCAAATCGCTCATGGTATGGAAGAAATTGCATCAAAAGGATTTATTCATAGAGATTTAGCGCTTCGCAATTGTCTCTTAAATAATAATTTAAGAGTAAAGATATCCGATTTTGGGTTATCATTTGATGCACACATTACTGGATATATGAAGTTAAACAGTGATGAGTATTTACCCATTAAATCATTAGCACCAGAAGTTTTTACTACAAAAAAATTTACTATAGAATCAGATGTTTGGTCATTTGGTATTTTATTATGGGAATTAATGAGCAGAGGGGGAATACCATACGCACGAATGGATTATACAAAAATTGCAGAGTATTTATTGAATGGAAATCGTCTTCAAATACCTAAACAATGTCCTGAAGCAATATATGAATTAATGTTAAAATGCTGGAGAAATAATCCTAAAACACGACCAACATTTTTTGTATTAATTACAAAATTGAATAAAACTTATGAATCATTAATTATTAATGAAACAAATGATGTATTACAAAATCAAGAATATTTTTTAAATATATGTGATAAAATTGCAACAATTCCCAAACCATTATACAGTTCAAATCATTCAATGTATAACATATCGTATGTATAATATATACATCGATGAATGATTTGATAAATTAAAAATGTACTTATTTATTAAGAGAAATGTTTAAATTATATTGAATAATTTGTAAAAATAATAATAATTATTATATATAATAAAATATTAGTGATATTAATACAACGTTGTTCAGATGGCTTGGTGATGATTTTTAAATAAAATGTTAAATGAAATCAAGAATCTTCAGTCTATTGAACAGCAAGTAGATGATATAAATATTGAGATTTTAAGACTTGAAAGTCTCAAAAAGATTCTGAAAGTGAATCGGAAATAGATTTAAAGTACACCTGAATTAAAGATCTGTGATGAACTAAAAATAACATTTAAAAAAATATTAAATATGGAATATGCTGAATAGAAGTAGGAATTATCAAGGACATAGTCTCATGCCATGAGACAATAACCTCGAAATTTATTTAACAAAAAATTCACACAGCAATTGATCCTATTTTCTTTGTTTTTGACCAAGAATTTTGTCGCTAATTTTAAATTGTTACTAACGATTCCATTCCGTTTACGTAAACCGAAATAATTAAAATACAATAAAAAACATTTTATGTTCGTTTGCTATTTACAGTAACAAAATATGAAATTATTTAGTGTTAGATTGATATGTAATTTTAACATTGAAATAACAGTTTATTCTACGGGAATTATAGGGAATTAACGGTAATGGTAGGGGGAACCGGCAATAAAGTTTACAGGTTCAATACACATTTACATGTATACCATTTTGGGATTTATTTGGGACTTTTATGGGAAATTGGGAAAATAAAATAGGATTTATTTGATTCTTTATTTCATATCCGATGCTCATTAATTAAACCCGGCGGTTTAATCAAATGAAAAATGTTTGGAAATTCCCATTTTGTTGGATCCTTAGAAATCACTAACAAATTAAGCAAATTATAACTATATTAACTATATTAATTATATTATTAGGTATGTTAAAAAGATAAATATCATGATGTCAAACTTTGTCAGTATATTTTAAGTTAAAAAACGTATTAAACGATTATTAAACAAGTAGAAATATACAGCTCTTTCTATTAATTTATTCATATTTTTTTTCTAACAAATTATGTGTATACAATGCTTTTAAGTGTTAGAAAAACTCTAAAAATAAAACGTTTTAAAATTAAAACGTTGTGATATATATTAATCTGAATTGTAAATTAGTATGGTTTTAATTTGACTAATACTTCTCAGACATTATTAATAATATTAATGATGACCATCCTGTAAAGGGATGTGAGTCAGCACCTTTACCTGTTCTATCGTCGTATTGTTCCCAAATATAACCACGAACAACATATTCGCGATACATATTTGAGATTACATTATGTCTTAGTCTTTGGTATATTGAAGATGCTCGTGATTGATAAGGTCCGGGATTTTGTGAATAATGGTGTAATGATTTTAATGTGAGATAGTTGAAATTAATCCAAATCGCTCCTCTCCAATAGGGATTATCCCTCTGATAATAAACACTGTTACGTGATAGCGAACGAATTCCATATTCGGACCATAGAAAGTTAGAGTTTTCTAAGTGATCGAAAACTTTTCCAAGTTTTGTATTATTAGGATTAATTATATTAAACATTAATGGGAATAAACTGACATATCCAATATCAGGTACAAAGTCGTATTTTGGAGGTGTTAAAATTTTTCTGTGTAACTCCACTTTACCGTGTTCATTTTTTACCTGAAAAATCAAACAATCATTAATCTAAAGTATGATAAAATTCTCATTATTCAAATATGATATGATTTATCTCATATGCGAAATCGATATTAAACTAAAATCTGATATGATATATCCGAGTCCTTTATAAAGATAACATGAAGAACATTTTTATCCGTAGAGCGGCCCGAAAAAATGTGAGATATCAGCTCCGAAGGCCGAATAGTTTTACATGTCCGCCATTTTTAACTAAAGCGTCTCAAATATGTATAAAAAAGTTAAAAATGGTGTACTATCAATGTATTGAGTATTACTTTAAATGTAAAACATTAACACACATAATGTAATTTGCTAATGTTTTACATTTAAAGTAAGACTTAATATACTGATATTACACATTTTTAAAGCGTTTACATATTTTGAGACGCTTTATTTATAACTCAACTCGTCGACTTCCCTACATGTGCCTATTTCTACGGTCTATAGTATGACTTGAACCATAACCTTTGACCTCTACAGGCCTAAAAATCAAAGCTACCCAAATTTTTCACATTGCGCAATTTAAAAAATTTTACCCCTATTAGACTTATCATCACTTAATACATCGATCGAGATAGGACATCCACTCTCTATATGACCTCTGCCCTTTGCTAGAAGGGATAAACATAAGTCGCGATCAAGCTATTGGGTCTAGGGGTGTTCCCTGTATTCCTACCCCCTCGATATGTATATCATTACACTCGACTCGATGAGCTGAGAGCAACGATATCCCACATGACCCGATCAAGTGGCCTTTGACCTTTTACCTTGTATTGTGACCTTCATTGACCTTTCCCCTACAAGTGGGATATTGTTTTACTCCTCTCATTAAGCTAAGTTAAATGACATTATATATGATTAGATCCAGTGCACTTGACCTTGAAGTTATCAAAGCTTTAACCAGACTCGTCGTGTCGGCCTGCTGCCGATGCTCCTCGTCAGGGGATATTTTTAACGGCTTTGTCGTTGTTTGGGCGGAAATCGTCATGTGACAGGGTTATGTGAATATATCATTTAACTCAGTTTGATGAGAGGAGTAAAATGATACCCCACTTGTAGGGGTATGGTCAATGAAGTTCACTATACAAGATTATAGGTCAAAAGTCATGTGATCAGGTCAAGTGGGATATCGTTGCTCTCAGCTCATCGATGTGAGTGTAATGATATACATATCGAGGGAGAAGGGTCACGGGAACATCCCTAGGCCCAATTAGGTCAGTGTCACCAATAAAACGTTTATTTAAAAAGGATTTACCTCAACAAGAGTTACATTAGTGGAATGTAATCCTTTATCCAAAAACATCTGATACTTTTCACTCCAATGCCACTTTTCGAGTAAAGTATTGTCATATAAGTATTCCGCGGTCTCACTATACTTCTTTGCAGATGAATCGTTAATTAAATGTGCAATTTTTGACATCACTTTTGATGCAAATGCCATCCAACATCGAAGATCGACATGTATCTCGTCATCAGTTGGATTTGATGCACGCGGATAATCATCCAATCCTCAAATAAGTAATTCAAAATATTAATTGGCATTGAAAATCAGATTATAGAGGTTAAACTGTACCTGAAGTTAATGTTCCAGGATTTAATCCATAAATGGAATTGCTATCTCTTCCTCTCCATCGATAAGTACTTGGAAATTGTCCAACTTGAGAAGTGTTATACCAATGATACCATATTTGAAGGCGTGGAAAAATATTTCTAAAAAATTCGGGTTTAACTTTTCCCGAATTGAGAATGTAATCTAAAGTTAATAAAAATGAAGGAGGGTTAGCATGCGTATTTCTCTGTACAATGAACTCGGAAGGTATTCTCGCAATCGCATCATAGCCAAGAGTGATTTCTCGGGGTATCCATCCTTCAGCATTCATTACATTAAACCATGACTTAATAATAGTAAGGGATAAATCCATATCCCAATTATTAATGATTAATTGATGGAATCCCTCATCCCATAAAAACCCTCGCGGAAAGACACTTCTTGCAGGAACAGCAGTTAATAATTGCAGTGGACCGTAAGGCACAGGTTTTGGAGTATGATTCGATAGAACAGGTAAATATCCATTAAAATATCCAATGCTTCCTAACATATTACTCAGAGCGGCTTTTCCGAAATTTATCTCCGAAGTATTAAATTCTTTCTGAGACAAATTGAACTTTAAATCGAACGAATTATGAAAATTTTCTGATCGCTTTCTTAGTTCCGAATCATAGAATTTATCAACACTCGAATTATCACCACTTTTTTGATTTTCGCTCTCAAAATGGACATAAATCTCTATTGAAGAATTAAATATAATTTGGTATGGAATAAAATTGGTGTTTGGATTTGAATTTTTCTCTCCTTCAATCACAAAGAAAGGATTGGAGTTTTCCAAAGTTTTAATATGCAAATGTTTTAGTAATGTCTCTGTTAGAGATACAAGTGGCGGATCAGAGTGTGCATTTAAATAACTGCGATATAACACATTCTCATGTTTTGCCACAGATATAGAAATGCGAAATTTTCCAAAGTGTTGAGAATGTGCATGCACTTCAAAAGTGGAATTCTCTTTGAATGGGACCGTTTCAATGCTATCATTTTTGCTCTCTTTTGCAACATATAATATTAGTGATATCGGAGTCTTTTCTCGTTCATATTTTGATTTGGCAGTGATTTTCGCTGTCCATGTATTGTCAGAAAATTTAAGAAAACTAGTCGAAAGATTTAAATTGTGATCAACAATATGTTGAACTCCAAATGACCAAAAGTCATGTGATAGCCATCCAAATCTCTCTAAATTATGATTGAAATCACAGAAATGCCTGATTGACAGAGACTTTTGTTCCTTTTGATTGGAAAACCACATCATTCCCATTACAATTGAATCGGGAGATGAAGTCTTCATACCTAGACAAGTTTATTAGAATACTATTAGAGAAGTACTATTAGAGATTAAATTTGCATTGCATTTCCTTTAGGCTAAAACTTTGCTATAAAATTTATTCAAAAGCTATTCATACCAAAGTAATGACCGCTTCGAAAAGTTCCCCATGTATTGTAAGGCAGTATGGGATTGAGATTAAATTTTCCGCCAAAAGGTTGATTTACAATATATGTGGGATCTTCTCCATAAGTTGAACATATAAACAAAAACGTTAAGATTGAAATGGACAGCATTTTTCAATAATATTTAGAATAAATATTTTTATTCACAAATTTTGATTTTATTCGACGATTTATCGATCTTTCGATGTTTTGTTATCTCACAATCTTCAGATATTTCTATTGTGTTAAATATCAAAGTAGAGAACAATTGCTATTTAACACACTTATGATGTTATTGCGTTAAATAGCAATTGTTCTCTATTTTGATATTTAACACAATAGAAATATCTCAAAACTAATGGGAAAAAGCTCTGCTGTGACAGTGCAGCAGCAGTGCCGCAGAACAATAAGCAAATAAAAAATATGGCTGACCCTGTTGATGATTGGGATGCTGTAAATAAAAGGCATATCAACGATATTATTAGTGCTGAAACTTATCGACCTATTCTACTACCTAATAATCGTAACTGGATTAGAATTTTCAAAATGAATTTGCATTTGTTTCATACAATAAACCCAAAAGTATTTATTATTAAAGGAACAGTAAAACTTAAGCAGAATGTTGCGACTAAACACACTTGGATTGGTAATGTGCCTATTAATCAAATGGATATAATTTCGTTTTTATATTGCTGGCATTTCCCGGATTTATTAAGGATAGACTTTACTCAAACTAGTCCTAAGAAATATACTAGACGAAGTATTATTGATCAAGATAAAAGATTAATTGTTTACGGGGATTTAAAAGCTGGAAATACTCTATATTTTAATCAGGTTGTTAGTGTTTAGCCGAACATTTTTTCCTTCGTTCTCGTTTGTTCTCACTTATTCAACTCTGCTGTCGTTGCTTCTTATTTGTTCTCGTTCGTTCTGAATGACATAGGTCATGCTCATTCATTCAATCGCTAATAAATGTCGAATTTTCAAAGAGATACTTATAATATGAATAAATGTCGAATAATATGAATAACATGCAACCACAATTGTCAACCTTATCAGTATTTGATTCAATTAGAGAAGATAATATAAATTTATATTATAATTTATATTGAAATTACAATATGTTAGTGAAACAGGGGATGAGTAAGGCTTAGGCATGTGCACGCTTGAAAGTGAAGCCGGGAACTATTGATAGCATTAGAAGAAGCTATAATCTTCAATATGCTCATTATTTTGTTCAAAGAAGGGAAAAACCTAAGAAGATGGGGAAGCCAAAGATTCAAAGAAATCAAAGAAAAAAGGAGGCAATGACCAGCAAATCAATGATCAGCAAAACAATGTCACTAACGTTGAGATTCTAAAAACAAATAAGAAGTGTAAAAGTGGCGGAGAAACCTATGATTTTGATGAAACCTTTAGCAAAACTGTCGAGTCTTTGAAAAAGTAAGAGTAAGCCATTTTGTTTGTTAATAAATGTCACTAATTGAAATAGCAGATAAAAATCAATTGATACAATGCAAAATTAAAAGATTGTGTTGAGTTTAATCAACTTTTTGTTGGATCTAAAGCTAAAGCTGCTGATCAATTGTATACAGAAAATAGAATCTTAAAAGAACTTGGTGTGGCAGCTGTTGAAACTATTGAAAGATTGGACGAAGAAATTGAATTAAAGGATAATAAAATTAAGGTTTTAGCAAAAGAACTTAAAGATGTTAATCATTATGATGAACCAAAAAAAAAATTCAAACTTTGCTAAACAAAAATCCTGTAATTAGAAGCAACAATAAAGAAAGAGCTAAACGACGTTTATTGGATACGCTTTCGTTAACTTATAAATGTTAACAGAAGTATTACTAAATAATGCTGATGACAAAGTTAGATCACTTTGCGTTGAAAACAAAAAATTGAGAGTATGGGTTTACATATTACTTGGTATTTCAAACTTATTTGGTGTAATGTTGATATACTTTGTGTATCAGAATCTAAAACAGAAGCCATAGTAATAACGCCGAAAACACTTCAATAATTCTATCGATCTTTACAGATAATTGATGATAACTACTAAGGTAGTTATCAAGGTAGAGATACTAATATATTGTTTCCTATAGTCTATTTAATGGGATAGCAAGAATTTTCTCCAAAACATTTTAATCAAAATGTTGTGTTAGTGCCATAATTTCAGTGCAAGCAACTCTGTCTTTACCTATTTCAACGAAATGTGCACATTTCATATGTATTGTTGCTTGGTAACTTTATCTTAAATCCTGCATGAAGGTGTAACTAAAGGTATGAGAAACATTACCACTTTAAGGTGGATGATTAGCTGATTGGATTTTAATTGGTGTTTTATTCGGTATTTGTTAGACTAATAAATGTCTTCAGAGTAACGGGTGTAGTGATAATTGGTAATAAATAGAATTATCATAATTTTTTATTTAATGTCAATAAAAAAATAAATTGCCTTAATTTTATTCAATAGTTGTGTTTAACCAGTTGCACTAACAATGGATCGCGACCTTCGGCACAATTTACGTCAAGAGGCGCGCTGTGTCATGAAGAAAATCGAAGAGAAGAAGACTAGAGACGAATCAGTCTTTAAGAGCGAAGGTATCTCACTTAATTTGGAAGATTTGGCCTTCGATATTGACCACGGCTTGCAGTTGCAGCCTCCAAAGAAGCCCGATCCCAAGTGTTCTGATGTTGCTGCCGCTAACTCCGCTCACGTAAGAAAGATTTAACATTAGGTTAAAAGGAGTAACGCTCCCTTTGGTTAACATTGTTTTCATGCAATTCTTGTTTTTATTCTATTTTTTTGCCAACAAATAGACTGACAAGCAATTTGTGGAGCGTTGCGTGCACTGGCCTCAGTGCACCCATCGCGAGTGTCCTTACCGGCATCCAAGTGAGCCTTGTAGACGATTCCCTTATTGTCGACATGGCAGCAAATGTTTCTACATTCATCCGGATTGTTTACTAGATGCTAACTGCAAGATAGCCGATTGTCCATTCACACACAGAAACAAGAGAGATTTGTCTACTGCCGCTGCTGCTCTTGTATATCATGAGGTCGTCGGACGTGGCGTTACCGTGCGAGTCACAAATCTTCCACAAAATATCGTCGACAGCGACTTAAAGAGCTTGTTTGCAAAGTATGGTCGGGTTGCGAACGTTTTTCATAGGAAAGACAAATACAGAGTCGGAAAAAGTTTTGGGTATATCACTTACGAGCGACCAGAGGATGCAGCTATTGTCGTCAAAGTCGGTAAAATCTCTTTTCGTAACGTGATTCTCAATGTAACGTGGGCAAAGCCACGGAAGTAGTTGCATCTGAGCTGATCATATATATTAATTAGCTTATTAGTTCCTAATTGAACATTTGATATTTTCTCGCTATTAATTTACTACTTGTTTCTTTATCTTTGCCATTAACGCAAGACATTTTCATGAAGCAAGGAACAGAAATTTCTATAAACAGCTTTACTGATACAATTAAATTTATTTGTTTTTTCACACAAGTCTATTAATTTCAAATTTTTTATTTAGCTCATCAGGATTGTCAGCGTTTGTCTTTTTACCATTAGCTGCTTTGTCTCTAGGTGCTGCTTTTATTGAAGTATTAGAACAACCATCAAAAATTGGGCAGCGGAAAGAAGAGTATAGAATAGCATTTAAATTTTATCAGGAACTACTCAATCTTCATAAGATTTGGGAAGTGAATGAGTAGGATATCTTAAAAAGAGAGGCAGAGTTTGTCAAAACAACCAATTTCTTTCCAAGGGAGAAGTACATAAAACAAGTGAAATTGAATGGGTATAAGTATACATGAAATCAATAAAACTCGTAGTCCGGTTTACAGTGTTGTAAAAAATACAAAACTTGTGTAGGTCTGATGAAAATGTATTGTTAGAATAGGGGTGATTCGAGAGTGGAGGTACGTAGCGAGTGCCGTAGCGATAGTGAGTGAGTGGAAGGAACCAGATTAAAACTATTGAAAAATTAAGGTTTTTGGATGTGCGCTGGTAACTCCAATATCTATACTACTATCGTTGCTCTCAGCTCATCGAGACGAATGTAATGATATACATATAGAGGGAGTAAGGTCACAGGAACACCCCTAGACCCAATAACTACACCGCCACCAACTATTTACCATACTAATACTACCAACTCTACTAACCATATTTACTCTATTCACTCCACTAACATAAGTAACTATAATGACCATATTTTTACTTATTCATAAGTATTTTTCAACAGTTTTTATAAAAACTCATGTTATATACCATTTGTTTATTTAGAAGACGATCGATTATTTATTTTTCATTTTGTTTAGTGCTGAAATATCGAAAAAACGCGATTTTAACTTTCTAACTCACGGTCTTGATATTTGAACTTTGAGTGGCCATGACCTTTCTCATCGTTCGTAGATATGAAAAATTCTTGCATATATGAACTCATTATTTCATAAGATTTCTATCGATACCCAATTCATTGTGCAACATTGATAGGCAAAATCCTATGTATTTTGGGCATCCTCATTATTTTCTAGATATTTTATCTCTCCAGGTGTACACCACTCAAACCCCTTTTGTGGTAATATAAAATACATCCCATCTCCATATAAATTATTTGCATCAACCGGTACTAACAAACTAACACTGGATAGGCTTAAGTGGTATGGGGATTTATAAAGAAGTGATTAAAACACAAATTTCAATCTGAATTTAGAAATTAATATTAATAGTAAAATATAAATTATTGATAGAAAATAAACTGTATTCTCTGTTTAACAAATATAGTAATAAAATGATTTTTTGATTCAATATATAATATATATACAATTACATATATAATTGATTGATACCACTCAAGCCCATGGGGTTTACTATAGAAAATGTGACTTTTGAACTTTTATATCTCGGGTCAGAGGCCATACGGAGAAAGTCTGAATGACACTTTTTCTTCCCTCAATATGTCCTATTGATTGACATATGTTTTAGAAAAAACCCAGAATATAGGCTAAAACTGCTTCAATGTAAGTATATGATGATTCCATATTAGGATTATAATCAATAATGTATTTGTTATTTGCTTCCATATATCGCTTCTTAATATAAGATAAACCACCTCTTATTCCATCCATAATAATATATAACATATCATTATCTCTAAGTAATTCTAATTCAAAATCAGTATATTTTAACATGGAATCCCATGAAAGACCAGGACTAGATGTATAATGAGCTGGATCTAAACCATAATATTTAATTAACATATCTCTGAATCCTTCAAAATAATCAGCTAAAATTAATACGTCACATGTCAAGTATAATTTCATATAATTGTTTAGACTTTTACATTTAAAATAATTCCATAATTTTCTTCCTCTATCATAGTATTTAATATCTAAATTTCCCATTTTTAGATTATCATAAAATGATTCAAAAGAAGGAAATTCATATTATATTATATTATATTTATAAATAAGTTAATTACGGGTATAAATCTTAACTCTTGAAACGGATTTAAAAATGATTAATTAATTATGTAACTTTAACATTGAAATAACAGTTTATTTTACGGGAATTATCGGGAATTAACGAATTAAATGGTAGGGGAAACCGGCAATAAAGTTTACAGGTTTCAATACACATGTACATTTATACCATTGTAACAAATTAAGCAAATTATAACTATATTAAGGTGTGTTAAAGAGATAAATATCATGATGTGAAACTTTGTCAATATATTTTAAGTTAAAAAACGTATTGAACGATTATTAGACAACAAGTAGAAATATACAACTCTTTCTATTAATTTATTCATATTTTTTATTTCCTAACAAATCATGTGTATACAATGCTTTTAAGTGTTAGAAAAACTCTAAAAATAAAACTTTTAAGATTAAAACGTTGTGATATACAGTGAAACCTGTCTAAGTTGAGCACGGAAAAGTTTGTCTAAATCATCGGTACTGCCCGTGCTCAACTTAGACAGGTTTCACTGTATATCAATCTGAATTGTAAATTAGTATGGTTTTAATTTGACTAATACTTCTCAGACATTATTAATAATATTAATGATGACCATCCTGTAAAGGGATGTGACCAATCCCCTTTACCTGTTCTATCGTCGTATTGTTCCCAAATATAACCACGAACAATATTCGCGATACATATTTGAGATTAAATTATGTCTTAGTCTTTGGTATATTGAAGATGCTCGTGATTGATACGGTCCGGGAATTTGTGAATAATGGTGTAATGATTTTAATGTGAGATAATTCAAATTAATCCAAATCGCTCCTCTCCAATAGGCACGTCCGGGATTATCTCTCTGATAATAAACACTGTTACGTGATAGCGAACGAATTCCATATTCGGACCATAGAAAGTTAGAGTTTTCTAAGTGATCGAAAACTTTCCCAAGTTTTGTATTATTAGGATTAATTATATTAAACATTAATGGGAATAAACTGACATATCCTATATCAGGTACTGTGTCGTATTTTGGAGGCGTTAAAACTTTTCTTTGTAACTCCATTTTACCGTGTTTATTTTTTATCTGAAAAACCAAACTATTATTAATCTAAAGTATGATAAAACTCTCGTTATTCAAATATGATATGATTTATTTCATATGCGAAATCGATATTAAACTAAAATCTGATGTGATATATCCGAGTCCTTTATAAAGATTGGATATAGAGATGCATAAGGTGAAGAAGATTTTTAACCGTAGAGCGACCCGAAAAAATGTGAGATATGAGCTCTGAATAGTTTGTCTGAATAGGCAGAATAGTTTTATATGTCCGCCATTCATAACTCAAAAAATTGCACGAAAAATTCAATTATATAAAAAGAAAACGTTTATTTAAAAATGATTTACCTGAAAAAGAGTTACATTATTGGAATGTAATCCTTTATCCAAAAACATCTGATACTTTTCACTCCAATTAAAGGTGGGCATTGGTTAACCATAACCATGGTTAACCATGGTTAACCAACAGTTGGTTGACCATAAAATAACCATAAAATA
>JAQIWM010000067.1:0-16579 GCA_034695285.1 Eniochthonius minutissimus | reverse complement strand
TACAATCAACACCGTTCGTACATTGAACAAAATCTCGAGTCCCAAGAGTGTTCAATGTATACAGGTTTTACTGTATTATATTTTGTTTAATTTCAGGCCGTTGGTGATGGTGCTGTTGCTTCTTACACATTAAAGAGAAACTCTGATGCTGATGTGTTTGCAATTTGCTTCTGTTTCGGTAAATAAATTATTTATACATATTTATACTCAACATTTGCACACTGTTATTGTTATTATCATGATTATCTCAAAGTGCAAAGAATAATTCATGCGCATAATTAACATTACGCGTTACATTTTTCAAATATATTAATAACAACTCAAGAATATTTCAAATTAAGACGCGTGAATTAATTGCTTTAATTAACGCTCATGGTATTGTGTAATTATTATTTGTAATAAAATAAACTGTTATTATAAAGAAACTTTAAAAATATAAAAATCAGGGTCATGATTTTGCAGTTATTATAATGCGTTTTTTTGTTTTTTTTTCTTTATTAACATTTTAAGTTTTAGTTCTTTAAGTTTTAGTTCTTTAGTTTAAGTTTTAGTACTTTAGGGTTTAGGGCTAAACAGAAGTTTAATCAGTTTATGGGATTTTTTGGAACCTCTGAACTATAAAAATAGTAATCCAATTCCCTAAATACATACATTTTTAAAAATGTAAAAATAAAATCAATTTGAATCACATTTTAATGCAACATTTATTTAATATCATTATTGATGCATATTTGAGTTATAATAAAATTTAATAATTTTGGTCAATAAACTTATAAATAATGAATTCTAAATAATTTAATTATAAAATTTATTACATAATTTATTACATAATTATTAATAATCATTGTCAATAATTTATTACATAATTTAGGTATCGGTGCATTGATTGGAATTACTGCCGCTTTACCAGTTTCAGGTGTGACATTTAAAAATGAAATAAAATAATAATAATAATAATAATAATAATAAATAATGCTTATTTTAGGGGCACACATTAATCCCGCTGTTACATTAGGATTGGCATCTGTTGGAAAATTCCCATGGAAAAAGACAATTCATTACATAATTGCTCAGTTATTGGGCGGATTTGTGGCAGCGGCAGTGGTGTTTGTGACATTTTTTGAGGGTAAAGGATTCAATAGAATAGAGAGTTAATTGAACAATATCCTCATCCTCTGATACAATTGACATATTTAGCAATTGATGACTTTGACGGAGGAGTACGATCTGCATACGGATCTGATGTAAAAACGGGACAAATATTCGCGACATATCCGGGGGAATACATTACAATTTTAGGAGCATTAATTGATCAGGTGATGCAAAGAGCGTATTTAAGCATAAAGAATAGTAAAGAATAGTAATTTAATGATGATGTTATAGATCGTTGGGACATGTCTTCTAATGTTTGCAGTCGTCGCAGTGACTGATGAAAATGGAATAAAAACGCCCAAATGTATGGTGCCGACAGTATTCTCGATAATTATCACAGGATTGTGTGTTGCGTATGGTCTTAATTGTGGCGCAACGCTCAATCCTGCACGTGATCTGCCGCCACGATTATTCACTTCTATCGCGGGATATGGAATTGAACCTTTTAAGTAAGACAATTGATTATATTGAGATAAGCAAAACATGAATTGATATATTACATGTATTATCAGACCTCTTAATGGTCATTATTGGTACGTCGCGGGTATTATCGGTCCTCTTTTGGGTGGTATTGTGGGTGCGTGGTTATATTATATTACTATTGAATTGCATCGTGTATCCGATTCCGATTCTCACCATGATTCTCGTAATTCCTCATTTGGTGAGGATCACGTTTTGAAAGATGATCGGGGTAAGGAAATCAGACTTTAGCATCCGCCAATGTCTGTGTCATGCAGCATCAGGCGGAGATATGTTCATATAATATCAGAGATGAATTATATAAATGCACGATGCTCCCGTCACAAAGAAACGATGTGATCGATAATATTTTTGCTTCTTTCATATATATATATTGCAGTAATTCAACCGATTGAACCGTCAGAAAATACTATCGAGACACAACAACCGGGAAATCGCATTAAATTGCAACGTATTCCTATGGAATAACAAATATCGCGGGTCATACATCATCTCTTCAGAAGGTAATTTATGCGCATTTATTAACTTTTTACTATTTACATTTTGATGGGAGAAAAATATAGTCAAATATATAACATGCACACACTCTAAGAACACTCTCTCTAAAAACACTCATCATTCTCTAACTCTTCATCATTCTAAAACCTCATGTTGCAACTGAATTTTTATACAGAATATCATAATGCGATTGGATTTTCATCAATCATATCAACGGCTTAATTCTGTTATCATTATCTTCCTCTAAATAGAAAAACATGATTTTTTTTTCATTTATAGTTTCAGATTTATCGATATTTTCTTAAAATTGTTAATACAATCAATTTGTTATGTGAATAGAAAAATGTTATAAAATTGTCTATTTTAATGTTAATTATTCAAATAATATGCATTTTCACCAATTTCTAATTATACATTTATGTAATTCTTAATATATACATATATTCTTAATATATATATATCTTAAAAGAGATTTATTAATCATTATAATTTATACAATCAACAGAAATGGAATAAAAATGTCTGTTTCTTTCAGTGGTTAATGTTACTCATTAATAACTTTCATGTTCATTAATATCTTCATTTTTATACTCATTATATTCATGAATTTTATTGTGCATTTTATATACAGATCTGTATTTATATTGCAAAGTATATTATAATTATATAACTAAACGGTTATGTTTTAATAATAATTACTCAATTATTTTGTATGAATTATATATTAATTATTTACATGTATTATAAAGAATTTGAAAATTATTATTTAAAAATATGTGTATCATTTTCTTTAAAACATCATTTATTAGATATAATGGATTATTATGTCATGATCATGAAACAATTGTTTGTTTAAACATGTTTTTAGCAAAGAATGGGCGTATATTATTTGTTTAATATTCTCAAAATCAATCATCACACTATATGTGTAATCAATGATTAGTAATAAATTACAGTAAACAATAATAGGATCAATGTCGTTACATATATTTTAACTTTGTCAATATGTTATGATAAAAAAATGTAAACAGATAAAGAATCCGGAGTATTACTTAAGTTAAGAAGAATAAGACAAAAGAAAGAAGATAAAGTAAATTGGATTGCAACAATACCATGGATTGATGTAATAGGATTAAGGATATATGATAATAGCATTTGTTAGATTAATACAAAACAAATGTACAAATGTAGAAAATAGTGAAATGTCTTATATTTGTATCTGAAAGGTTATTAGTGACGCCCTCAAAAAGTCAGCGCAATGAACTTGAAAATAGTTTGCAAATTTCATTACTTTTACTTTTGTGAAAAGGGCCAACGATTTTGTTATCGCTATTTATTCTCACCCACAATTTGTTCCGGCGATTGTTGCAGAACAGCACAGTAATATACATTATAATATACATCCCAACATAAGAGGATGAACCCTTTCATAGTTACTAACGACAGTCGTAAGATAGTTGTTGTTTCATTAACTTATGCAAAAATAGTACCATTGACTGCATAAATCCGCAAATAGATGTGAAAAACTCTTCATCTGCCTCCACATTTAAGGGGCACATGAACTTCAATTCTTTCTCATTTTTAAGTCCTTCTTTCATCAAAATTCTTCATATGCGCATAGAAAGACCCGAAGTTATTTTCACTCTATGGCCATGGGAATTTTGGTTTAACAATTTTCAAATGTTACAGAAGTTCTTCAAATAATGTTCTTTGAAGTGTAACATTAGTATAACATCAGTCGAAAAGTTATTAAATCAAAAGTTATTAAATCAAAAATTATTTATTCAAAGTTCAAATTATTATTCAAAGTTATCAAAGAAAAAGTTTTTAAATATATTAAAATTATGATCGATGCATTATCATACACTAAAATGATTATTATTTTAATAATCATGTATCAAGTTAGTGATGTTAATGCTCACGGGAGATTAATTGAACCCCCCGCACGGTCCACAGCATGGCGATTTGGGTTTAAAACTCCAATTAATTATAACGATAATGAACTCTTTTGTGGAGGTTACAATGTAAGTAATTGCATTGATTGTAAGTAATTGTATTGATTTATCAATTTTGTAAATACAATGTTTACTCATCAAAGGTCCAATGGAACATAAATGGGGGAAAATGCGGAGTTTGTGGTGATCCATATAACGGAAGAAGAGATCATGAGATACCGAACGGAAAGTATGCGAAAAACATCGTTATTACACGCACATATGAAGAAAATAGTATTATTAACGTGAAAGTTACACTCACTGCTAATCATAAAGGGTATTTTGTATTCAGAATATGTCCCGCATTAAGTCACGAAATAGAAGTAACTCAGGAATGTTTAAACACATTTCCACTTCAAATTATTGGAAATGTTCAATCATATACATACTTTGTCCCCACATTTTATCCTGACACATATGATCTTAAACTTCAACTCCCTAAAAGTTTGACATGTCAAAGATGTGTATTGCAATGGTCATACACCGCGGGGAATAATTGGGGCCGTTGTGATGATGGAAGTGGCTATAAAGTCGGTTGTGGTCCTCAAGAAACTTTCAGAGGATGTGCCGATGTCAGTATAATTGCAAAACGAAGCATTAATGTGGATTTTAAAGGCATTACAAAGACACCATTGAATACAACGCCAAAAAGTACTTCTCATAATAGTAATTGCACCGAAACTCACGAAGTATCTCATAATCCAACACATATTACAAGAAAAGTAATAACAAATAGACCAATCTTAAGAATACCAACACAAGCTCCGTATATAACTTCGTCAATAACTAGTATTTTGATAAAAAGTAAAAAGCCATATGATAGAACCACTAAAGTTTGTAAATCAAATCTATTTTGGAGATCGGTGCCAAATATGAGTCAATGGTGTCAAATTAATTGTAAACGCGGATTTTGTCCGCAATCGCATTGTATTTGCGAATGATGATTAAACAATAAAATATTCATTTATTACTTATTTCATAATTAATATTATTCAAAAATCTTTTAAATATCGCTTTATATTTTTACCAAAATAATAAAGGTAAATAACGGTAAAATGTCGAATTTATTTACGCTTTCGTTTCCAAGAATCTGTAAATAAAATCCAAGTTTAACCATCTTTTTGTATTTTGTAAAAAGTGTTAATAATAATAATAATAATAATTAATAAATAAATAATAAGCAATAAATAAATAATAACAAAATAAATAATAATAATAATTAATAAATAAATAATAAGCAATAAATAAATAATAACAAAATAAATAATAATAATAATTAAAAAATTTTAACGCTGTCCTTTTCAAATGCTATTTTTGATGCTAATTTTCTAACATTTTCAGTTCTGAAAAATCTAACTTTTAAATAACATTACACTCAATAATGTTTTAATATTTATTTCCAATGCATATGCTGATTTAAAGTAAAAATGCATACGTTAAGTAATAGTATGTCACACATAAACAGTAAAAATTTAAAGCCTCAAATGCATATAAATTTCAATATGTTTTTCCATTAATGTCTAGTTAGTCTATGTGAGGTTCTTGGAAATTTGAAAATAAAACTGAGTTGTGAATAAGTTCGAGGATTTAGTGTATATCATATTGTCTTATTTTAAATAATTCATTTTCATAATGTATTTATGTTTAATACATACACTTATGTACGCTGAAGTTATACATTGTAATATACTACTAATGTAATATATTACTATGCAAATGTTAATATTTGAAATAAGAATGTTGAATTTGAAAATATTTTTCGAAAGAGAAACAATACATTTATAAAATTTTGTGTATAGTGATAAATAACGCGAAACGATTGTAGAGAAAAAGGCAAATGAAATAGTGTATGAAACTAGTATATGAAATAGTTTTGTATGAAAAGAGTTTAGTTGTGATGAAAGATGTACACACTTTGAATTCGTCGCTCATTGATTCATGAATTTGAGTCGCATGTCATAAATTGCATTTTCATATTTTATCTCATTCTATACTCTTTCGTCATTTATCAATTATGTCTCTATTTTTATATCCATTTTAATATTTATGGCGTTTCTCTCTCTTTTCGAATAAACTCACATTTTCATACATTGCGCATCACTTATTTTACTGAAGTTAGTAAAAATTTCATAACTGAAGCATAATAATCGATGTTTGTCTCGAATCTTATTGAGGGATATGTATATACTCTATATACATATACATACTCTGTATATGTGTATGTGTGTATGTGTGTATGTGTATATGTGTGTATGTGTATACTTTTAAGAGAAAAAGTCACGTTCTCATTTACTTTAATTTAAAAAGTGTTAGCATAGAGGGGCTTTAAAAATAGTGTATATGTAATGCTGATGGTGTCAAACATTTTTGTCACACATTTGTGAAAAAGAAAATTCCATAATTATAATTTTTAAAATAAATATATACTTTGTACTTTACTTAACTCTAACAATAAAAGAATTTTATCATAAAAATAAAAAATAAAAATATTCAAAAATATTTCACGCATTATATTTATGAATAATTTTCAGCATTATTTTATTTTATATTTTTTTAAATAAACAATGAAATTATTATTATTATTATAATTAGAATAAATTATTATATTCTGCATAAATATTATTAGTTTTTTACGCCGTCATCGAAAATAGTAATTTACACCGATCCAAATATACATAAAGAATAACGCATTATTTTATATAAAATAAATGAGTCTGAAATGACATTTTTTGCATTATCCTAAAGATACTTTTCACTGATGATGCATTTTAATAGTATCATATATGTATATCTATTCACTTAATGCTTTCATTGGAATCATCATTTATAATGAAGTATAATGTGAAAAGTAATTAATAATTACGATTTATATTTACAGTTATAAATTTCAAAGAAATAAAATGATTAAACGATTTAATAATAATTTTTTAATCAATAAATTAATAAGTTAATTATCGTTCACTGCAAACAGTGGTTCTAAAAGGGAATTGAGTGACATTCTTTCGATAATTTCGGCACTATTAATCAACGGAACCGGAATATTATTTATAAAAAAATATTTCCATCAAATGATGCAATATGTTTGAAGTATATTTATTCAATGAATTTTCAATACAATAATATCATTTAAATATGTTATAATTATTTTTTTTAAATTATCTTAATTAAGTATTGTAATTTATAGTTATAAAGTGGAAAATAAAAACGCAAATTTTCGTGGAACCGAAACATTATTTGAATGTGCAAAACGGAAAAGGATTAGTAATTTATATATAAATTACTAGTGATAAATCTACGCGTATGCGACGCACAAAAATAATTTAATTATTAGTGATTGGACAAATTTTTATTTTCATTAATAATAATTATTCAGTACAATTATTTAATACTATTTAATTAAAACTCTCAAAATGAGAAATAAAAAGATTTTTGTTTCAAACACGTATAAGACGCGTGTTATACGCGTGTTATATGCGTGCATTTCTGTAAAAATGGTATTGTTTTAGAAGAACCGGAACAGTGACAAAAATTGCTTTAATTTTGAACGCAATTGACACATGAAACGGATGTAATTATCTTAAGTTTAGTGCTGATTAATGACATTGATACATTTAATATGTTATTCTTACATAAGCTTATTAATGTCATCCTAAAGTATTACTAATACTGTATTAGAGTATCACTGAATCCTTTTTCTAATCCTATACTTTTGCCAATGCCTTTCGCTCATTCATATTATAATGTTCACATGCTAATGTATTATATACAATTCCCAAAAGAATGCGTGAATTTCATATAATGAATCTTTACGAACATTAACAATGCATATGCACATATTATCAATTTATGAATAAATCGCATGTCAGTTAATCTCAACTTTTATCAATTAACAATTTCCTTCATAATACAATCATAATTCATCTGAAAACTGTTTATACACAGAGTATAATAAACTGATGCAATAGAAAAGCAATGATATTGTATCGAATATTGTATTGTATAAAAACTAGAGGTCGACATTTTTGAAAATTTTAGTTCCAGTCCCATCCCAGTCCCAGAAAATTTCAATATTTTAGTCTCAGTCCCATCCCATTCCCATGAAGTTTAGTCCCATCCCAGTTCCAGTCCCATTCCTGGGTCCGGGTCCCATTGGGTCCTATGGAACTGGGACCCAATGTCGACCTCTAATATTCACACTGTCACTATGACACTGCATTGAGTGGCGCCATCACATTGATTATGATAAGAAACATATGATGAAACGTGTTTATGAAATTACATATGATATTACACACATTTTTCTATTTAATTCCATTTGTGAATTGAATGTTTATAATTTATAATAAATTTTCTCATTATTTTAGATTAAGTCATAGTTTTGAACATATTGTTATTAATTTTAATCGAAATTTTTCAAAAAATTCATCATCGCATTATCAATTTGTAAGAAACCATTTTATGAAAACATTTTTATTTTGTATTTTTTTTCATTTCGATTTATGGTGAAATTTAAACACAATTATAATTGTCAATGATTTATATAAAATTTTAATTTAATGCTTTCTGAATACAGAAGAATTTAAAAATGAGCGGAGATCTAAAAAGTGATATTGACACAGCATCATCACAAATATCGTCAATTAAATTGACTGAACTCTCACCATTTCCGGATTTTATTGATCGGCGCATTCAATTATGGAACAAATACAAAGAACGATATGACATGGAATTAGCGTCAAAAACGTCCGAAGCCATCAAAATTGACGTGAACAACAAAAATGGTGAAAAAAGAGTCATCGATGGTGAAAGTTGGAAAACGACACCATCAATGGTCGCGAAACAGGTTGGACCTAAATCATGGAATGATTTACTTGTAATTAGTAAAGTCAATGGTGTATTATGGGATTTGGATCGACCTCTCGAAAGCGATTGTCATATCGAATTATTCACTTTTGAAGAAGATGATGGTAATGAACATGTTTTATAATTTATAATTATTTTAATTGATAATTAATTAACATGTAATTACAGGTAAACAGGTATTTTGGCATTCATCGGCACATATAATGGGCGAAGCATTGGAACGTCTTTACGGTGGTCACTTATGTTACGGTCCTCCGATTGAGAGCGGATTTTATTATGATATGCACATGTGTAAGGGATGTTTTGGAAGTGATGATAATGCAATTTCAGAATCGGGTATTTCGATGGAATCAACTGTTTCAGTGTCGAGTTCGCATTATCCTTCAGTTGAATCTCTGATGAAAAGCATTTGTAATGAGAAACAACCGTTTGAAAGACTCGAACTGAGTAAAGATGAACTTTTGGAAATGTTTTCATACAATCAATTTAAAGTTCGCATTCTCAATGAAAAAGTGAAAGAGGATCGTACGACAGTATATCGATGCGGTACTCTCATTGATCTGTGTCGAGGACCGCACGTTCGACACACTGGAAATGTGAAGGCATTGAAAGTTACCAAAGTAAGTGCTTAATGCTCATATAAAACTCCATTCATCAGAATATGACAGAACGCGGCCGTTGCGTAAAATCGATTACTTTTTGGAGCAATAACAATTCGTATATAACTTTATATGCCTTTATATGCCTTTTCATGCATCTTCATGCATCTGAACTCTGAGCACGTACTTAATGCATCAGTATGATCCCTCTTTTTTTTAACATGATCTTATGTCCAAATTATCTCATAATCACAATCAATTCCTTTTAAGTCATCATCATCGTATTGGGAGGGGAAAGCCGATGCTGAATCGTTACAACGTGTTTATGGTATTTCATTCCCTGATACAAAGCAATTGCGTGAATGGCAAAGAATTCAGGAGGAAGCAGCGAAACGTGACCATCGTCGTGTCGGTCGGGAACAGGGACTTTACTTCTTTCATGAGCTTAGTCCCGGATCATGCTTTTTTACACCGCGCGGAGCATATATATACAACACATTACTCGAATTCATAAGAGTGAGACATAAAATGATTATGATCTGTGTTATTATGTGATTATATACACATAAATATATTTAACAAAAACATTTATGTCATAATACAGAGCGAATATCGTAAAAGAGGCTTTAATGAAGTGATATCCCCGAATATGTTTAACGCCAAATTATGGATGATATCGGGTCATTGGGAACATTACAGAGATGATATGTTTTTGGTCGATATCGACAAAGAAAAGTTTGGATTAAAGCCAATGAATTGTCCGGGACATTGTCTCATATTCGATTCAGAAATAAGATCGTGGCGCGATTTGCCTCTTCGATTGGCTGATTTCGGCGTTCTTCAGAGGAATGAATTGTCCGGAGCACTCAGTGGGTTGACACGTGTTCGACGCTTTCAACAGGATGATGCTCACATATTTTGCGCCGCTGATCATGTGAGTCCCTTTTTTCTTTTGAAATATAAACAATACAGTAATTAACGCGTATCAGCCCCATGGGCCCATACGAGAAATGCACTGTTAAAATTCAACATAAAAAATAAAAGACATTTAATACAGTGAAACCTGTCGTCAGTTTCGCACGGGCAGTACCGATGATTTTGACGGACTTTTCCGTTCTCAACTTAGACACGTTTCACTGTATACACTCTGTTCTCGGTTTTTCTCACTCTGTTGAGCGAAAACATTTTCAAAAAATACACAATTAATTATGCCCTATGGAAGTGGATTTGGGTTTTGGTAAAACCCACAAATTCACAAAACCGAAAACAGAGTGTAATTATTCATTTTTTTTACAAACCATCATATTTTAAGAGTACATCAATAAAGTAATAAGTAAAATATACTAAACATGTTTACTTTTATGTAAACGTATGTATTTAGAAAATTACGTAAAGTATAATGATGAATTTAAAAATTTTCAATAATGTTAAATATTTAAATAAATTAAATAATTAACATGAATTGAAATTTTTCAAATTTATAATTAAAATTTTACAGAAAAATTTAAAATTTAAAAATGGAATGTTAATAATTTTAAGAATGCATTTGGCGTATGGCCCCGGGGGTGATACGCGTTTACTGTAATTATATAAATGATTATTAATAATTATAAATAATAAATTAATAATAAATTATTAATAATTATTAATAATTATTAATTATAAATGATTTGTGATAAAATATATTGTGAAATTGGTTCACAGATCAGCAGTGAAATTACAGGGGCTTTGGATTTCCTTAAAGCGGTATATTCCATTTTTGGATTCACATTTGAATTGTGTCTCTCGACACGTCCCGAATCATTTTTGGGAGAAATTGAAGTGTGGGATAAGGCGGAGAAAGCTCTCTCCGATGCTCTTAATAATGCGGGATTAAAATGGAAACTAAATCCTGGTGATGGAGCATTTTATGGACCAAAGATTGACATTACCATTTTGGATGCATTAAAGAGACCGTATCAGTGTGCGACGATTCAACTCGACTTTCAATTGCCATTGCGTTTCAATTTGAAATACAACAGTGAGGATGGAACCAAAAAGACACCGGTCATTATTCATCGCGCCATTCTCGGGTCAATTGAAAGATTCATTGCCATCATCACTGAAAATTATGGCGGAAAATGGTAATTTATTTCTTTAATCACTGAGCCCGAAGTCCGTGTGTGTTCGTCTTTCCCGATCGTGACCAAATTGGATGCATGTATTGGGTGTTCATATGTACAGATATGATTAGATTGTGGTTTCAAAGTGTGTTTATGTGTTTCTATTTCTGTCCGTGTCTTTTGTGATGTAATGAAATGCATATTTAATGTTATAATTGATAATACTTCCCTCATTAGCGTAAGCGCCCGTGTCTTGTTTTAATTAATCTTTTTATGTCATTTTAGGCCCTTTTGGATCTCCCCGCGTCAGGCAATAGTATTACCGATCGGTCCAAATTGTAATGATTATGCAGAAAAGGTAAAAAAGGAATTGCGTGATGCAGGATTTGAGGTCGATACTGAAACAGATCCGGGACTTACAATCAATAAGAAAGTGCGTAATGCACAACTCGCGCAATACAACTTTATATTGGTCGTCGGGGATAAGGAAATGGCCAATTCGAGTGTCAATGTCCGCACACGTGATAACATAGTGCATGGTGAATGTTCCGTCGGAGAGTTAATTACGAAATTTAACCGTTTTAAAGTGGAAAAGACACTGAATGCTGAAGAATCATTTTAAATATTAAATTTTTAATCAAACATTGAATAAGAATAAAATATATTATTATTGTGAAATATTTTAATTTCATTCAAATGTATTACAAAGCAATTGACAAATTTCACTTTTTACACTTTCAATTTCTTTCATCGTCTTTCGATTGTGTTTTCCTTTTGATAAATCATTCGCTGTGATACTCACTGACGGCGGTTTCCCTTTTAATGGAATCATCGAATTCTTCATCATTAATCCGATATTAAGAGCCAAAATTGCCTTTTTAGCGTCGGTTATTGAAAGAGTGATATGATCATTCTTTTGCATGATCAAATCTTTTATATCATTAACAATCATTGTATTTACGGATGATAAAAATTTTTGTTTCACATTTATTGATGAATCATTTTGAAAAGTGATATTATACTGAAGTTGTGGTTTATTGGTCAGTGTTTGATTAATGTTTACGTAACAATTAATTGGGGTCCATTTAAATTGAGGCGCATCATTTGACAAACATTTTGCGTCATCATCTTTTGATTGTATTTTAGTGATTAATTTCCATATCAATTGATAATCAATGACATCAATGATATTATTGTTAATAATTCGTGTCATCATAATTGACATTAATTGATCCAAAGAAGAGTCATTGCATTTGTCACTCGCATAAAGTAACACATTTTGAGCATCGGAAGCAATTGAATGATTAATATGTGTGAACGCGCAATTGACATATGTCAATAAAATGGATAAAATTGGAGTTAAATCGTAATTTTTACTCTCCAAAGAGCCAATACTCTGTTTAATACATTTTATTGCCTCACTTCTGATACGAGCGTCACTGTCAATCAAATACT
Source organism: Eniochthonius minutissimus (assembly GCA_034695285.1). NCBI lineage: Eukaryota > Metazoa > Arthropoda > Arachnida > Sarcoptiformes > Eniochthoniidae > Eniochthonius > Eniochthonius minutissimus. The sequence goes on along the minus strand of JAQIWM010000067.1, from coordinate 3,436 downwards.
TGCACATCGCACTGATCAATTCACCATTAATATGTTTTTCATCGATTCCATCACTTAATTTGCAGAGACATGCCAATTTCATCGACGTTTTGGCATTTGCCGCATTTATCAGAAATCGGAGAGGGTCTTTAGACAGGGATTTAGTCTCACGTATAATTATCTTTTTTGTTTTAAATTCAGGTTTTGTTTCATTCGAGGATTTCATCAGTTTACGTCCGACTTTGAGTTTCACTTTTTGAAAATCTTTTTCTTTCTTTCTTTTGCCCATTTTTACAAATAATCATTAAATAACTATTATCACTCTATTCAGTGAATGAATTAATAAATTAATAAAATTAATAAATGCAAAATATAAATTATTTTATAATCATATAAATGTGATTTTATAAAAACATGTTTCACACAAATGAGTAAACAGTGCTTTAAGCACGTGTTTTCAGGGATCACATATAAAATTTTAATAAATTTAATTATCGTTTAATTAATTATATCATCATTATTTCATTTATTAATAAATTATTATATTTATATATAACATGATTCAGCATTATTTTACATTTTTAATTATCATATCGAATTTATTACATTTACATTTTTACAAAAAATTAATGAGACATTTTGCAATTTGTAAATTTTCTCTTTAAATATATACATTTTTGTTTCATATGCACATGTGTTTTGTTTAAACACAATTAATCCATGATTTAATTGTAAACTAAAATATGAGTAAAATTTGACATTTTCGTATTAATAAAGTGATTAATGATTAACATAAAGACATATCATTGTTAATAAATCATCGTCAATTGTGAGGTATGATTTAATTTTATATCATATTTTTTTTATCATGAAACAATGCGCTGAAACAATGTCACAAATGTTACTTAAAATGTGATTTTTTAATTACAATCAAATTAATTAATAAATTATTGTTAAATGTGTATTTATAAATGATAATAATGGAACGTGAAAACGATAGTATTTTACAGAAACTGATTGATTCAAACACTGATACCGATTTATTAATTAATTTAAATGTGTTGTTCATGAATGAGCACAAAGTTCATATTAATCATGATTTAGCGAATTATTTATTAAAACATTACTGCATTCATCATAATAAATACATTCGTTATGTCTGCGAAAAGATCATAATTAACGGCATTGATCATGATGATACTTTAATAGACTTAATTCTAAACTTTGATCAATATCATTGTGTATCTCAATGTTCAAAAGTCATTTGTGATGTGTTTAAAAACGCGTTAATTAATTGTGAAAATTGTCACGAAATATTATTATGGATTAATTCCAAATCTGAATCTTTCAATGGAACAAATCACTTTTGTGATGATCATTGCTTTTGTCACACTCTCAATATGCTCAAAAGTATTTTAAGTGTTGAAATAAACAGTGAAACAATTGGTTTAATGATAACTTTAATTAAAAGATTTATAAATTTATTTTTAAAAACTCAATTTAATGAACAAATGAGATGCATACAATTTTCATATTTAAATTTATTTCGTCTCATTTTGGATATGAATGTCTTTGAAAATGTCCATCGATTGATCGCAGAGACAGTTCTGTTTGAGAAAAGTGTCGATTCGATTGAAATAATGAACAAATTAATAGGATTCGGAGGGAATTGTCCATCGGACACTGAAAAAGAATACGATTGTGACATTGTGATGCTTCGAAAATATGTTTTACTCTTTTTGAAATCATTAACATTTTATTGCAAAGAAAATGACACATTTGTTCATTTAAAAATACAATTTATTGCTTATTTTGTGAAAAACAAATGCAACAATATAAATGATGATGAAAATTGGATGATTGATTTGTTCATTGATGAAGATGATGATTTATTATCAGCTCTTTTGTGTATGATTAAAATTGATTGTAATTCGTGTCACAATTATTTAAATGCTTTTATAAAAGCAATACATTGTGACAGTGGTGTATTGTTGGACATGTTATGCACCGATGATGACACTGCCACAAGATTATTACAATTTCTTTTGATGTATTTAAAAATGGAAAATATTCGTTCAGAAATATCATCGGATGTCCGAAAAGTGTTTATAGAACTTTGTGATAAAACGTCGCGTTTAATTGAGAAGAATCTGTTCCCATACAATGTTAAGCCTCTGATACGATTGTTGAATATTTTAAAATAATAATAAATGAATAATGAATGAATAATGCAATTATTAGGGTTTGAATTTAACTAAAGGTATCTGTTTACTCTGTAAACACTTGTCACAGACCCATTCGGCATATACTTCTTTTGTTAAAAGACAATACGCTCTTTCAGTGATTCCCGTGCATATGCGATGAAACCAAAAGTTACATCCGGATTCGCATAAAATTGCCTGATCATTGTCATGTACTTCTTTATGACATATGCCACAGGGATAAATCGGTGGTGCATTTGGATTCGCCGGATTAAACACCATTGACTGTTCCGGCGGATAAATCTTTCCGGACATAAGCGGAACGGGTTTAGGTTGAGGCTGATTTTGTGTCATCGGAGGAAGAGGTGTTCCTGGAGTTGGGGGCATCGAACCAACTGATGGTGGAGGTCCTCCCGATGGTGTTAATGCATTTGGCGGATGTGTTTGATTCTGTGATGGTGTATCATCGAATGGATTCGATGCAATGATTGTCTCTCCGTATGAACTCAATGGTTGCGGCGGAATCAATTCCAATGTTTGATTCGTTGAATTGGAATTATTTCCATTGTTTGTGGCGTTTGAATTGATGTTTTGTGTCGATTGTGCCGCAGCGGTTGCGGCATTGGATGTCCGTCGTTTTTTATTGGTTTTCGGAGGATTATCATTATCGTTTCCGTCGGCATTTGAATTGTTATTCTTTAATTTGAGTGAACTTTTTCTTTCGCGCGGCATTTGGTTATTAATTAATTGACATTTATGATGATATTTATTTTACAAAACAGACACGTGACAATTTACATATAATTTGAAAACAAAGCAATGAAATGTTTTAAAATGATGCACATATTTGAGCGCATCATATCAACAAAAATGTGAATGAACAATTATCTATTCAATGGATTAATCCATTTTCTAACTTAAGGGAGAGTCATGTACGAGTGTATTACAGTGAAACACTTTTACAGTGAAACACTTCTTTTACACCAAATTTAGTAATATAAACTCTTTTTGCGGTGTATATTTCGTCACGTGTTATATGTTATAAGGCATGTCACGCTAATTAATACGCAAAAAAAGTTTATATGAATAAATTGAGTGTAACATGAGGTACATGTGTAATACACATTGTGTATGTACAGATTGTACAGTACCACATTGTAACGTTCACTTTTTAATTTTTTTGGTGTAATGTGACTCAAGTCACATTCACCTAAAAGTATTACTGTTTTCACTTTTTGGTGTAATTAGTACAGCCA
>JAQIWM010000066.1:0-16664 GCA_034695285.1 Eniochthonius minutissimus | reverse complement strand
TCCTAAATGAGGAACAAAATAGAATTTTTGTTAAATTTATGTATTTAATGCATAAAAGTGATTTTTATTTATTTAATAATTTTAAGAAAATGTTCGTTTATAATGAACATTTTGTTGACCCCGTCATGTTCACTATAAAGACACGTGTATACAGTAAAACCTGTATACATTAAAACTCTTGAGACGAAAGATTTAGTTCAATGTATAGAGGTGTTCATTGTAAAAGGTTTCACTGTATTTGTTTTATGACTTTATTAAATTCTTTTAAGAAATTTATATTTAATTTCGTTATAATTATTTTCAGATTATCACAATTGGATATTCAATTTATGAAGCGTTTGAGTCAAAAGGTCAATATCGTTCCAATAATTTCAAAAGCTGATGCTTTAACCCCGAATGAAATGCATCATCTTAAGAAAAAGGTTCACACGATCAATATGCTTTTATCAAAGAATTATCGTTTGCATTGTATTGTTGTTTAGCTTCTCAGAGAATTCGATGAGTATGGTATTAATATATTTCGCATTCCTGAATGTGACAGTGATGAGGATGAACAGTTTCGGCGTAAAGATCAAGAGATTAAGGTATTGTTATTCAACAATGGCATTGTTTATATGTATTGTTTTATTATTTTTATCGCATTCATGATTCTAATTATACATAAAAGTATTTTATTTTAAATGTGACATTCAATGGATTTAATTATTAAATTTTTAATTTCTCAAAATGATAAATATTAATAATAATGTTATATATTTTTATATATATATATATATATATATATATAACAATATATAAATATATAATAAAAATATATATACAGTGTATATATAGTGTATTAATAAACATTTGCATAACACAGGAGAGTATTCCGTTTGCAATAATCGGAAGCACGACACAGGTCGAAGTGAACGGGAAAAAGACGCGCGGACGTGAATATCCATGGGGTATGTTCTGAATGAATGAGAAATTATTTTAATATTTTAATTGTGATTACAATTACAGGCGTCGTCGATATTCAGGACGAACAATACAGTGACTTCGTAAAACTTCGGACTTTTTTGAGGTAAAATATTAACACGGATAATTGTAAACTGTGATAATGATTTTTTTTATATATTAAAGTTTGCATATGCAAGACCTAAAAGATGTCACGAGTGATGTCCTTTATGAAAATTATCGTTCTGTAAACCTCAGGTATTTATATAAATTTTAAAATAATTATTAAAATTATAATCGATCGTATTGTTGCAGTCGCTTAAGAAGCGATACAGGTGTTGATACCTCCAATTTATCAACGGATAAACTCTTACAAATAAAACAGGAGGAGGTAATGTGTTACTTGAAAATAGTTTACTTCATAGTACAGTAAAACCTGTATACATTGAACACTCTTGGGACGAAACATTTTGTTCAATGTACGAACGGTGTTGATTGTATAGAAAAATAACTTTTACACTTTTCGTTGACAAATAACGGGCCCACAGTAAGTGTTCAATGTTCAGCGTAATTCAATGTATAGAGGTGTTCGATGTAACAAGTTTCACTGTAATACTATGATAGTATTTGCGTGTTTAATATGCAATGGAATTGAATCAATATAAATATTTTTCTCGATCACTATGCTGTCAGATTCGTCGTATGGAGGAACAGCTCAAGCATATGCAGGAACAACTGCGACAACAGTCGAGTGCTCCCGTCAGTAGTGCACAGAGTGCAGATGATCTGTCACCACAGGATAAAGATGAATAATCACAAAAATCAATGTTCAAACGAATGAATTCCATTCCTTTATATACATTTTTATTATTCGTTTATATAGAAATTTACTTTATATAAATGTATATTTAATAACAATGAAAACTTTACCATTGCCCATTGCAGCTTTAAGATTATAGTGAATCATGTGTATCGTGAAATTTAGTACTTAAATTACTAGTTCTAGTCACTTAATAGATTGACTCAATCAATCATTTGATATCAATTATTTGATAATATACAAAGTTAGAAATATACTCATATAATACACGGATATTACTTTTATTTAACAACAAAATTAATATAATAATTATATCATAATTATAATTAATTTTCATGCGATTAAAATTCAATAAAAAGTTAATAAATATAAAGATAGCATCATAAGTGTATTGTTAAACTAATTGAGAATAATACTAAAATCAGAGGATTGGTGCATGATTTATGAAAATGTTAAACCCCTTTAAATTTATAGTCTCTATAAATTAATATATTTTACTGCCCTTTTCCTGAAAACTGCGATTATCATGGGTGTTAAAATGCTACTATAGAATAGGAAATTTATAAATAAATAAAAAAGGATACACCCGACGATGCATAAGCAGCGAGATTCAGACCCAGTTTTGGATTTCATCATCCCTTAGGTATCGTGTATAGTTTAATGTATTTGGTCTATGTCTTCGATGGGGGTATGTCTAGCATAGAAATTTTTCAAATTATTTGAGGGTCTCGTTTATCATTGTCCCCCCTAATATCTTTAGGGGGATGGGTCATTGGGACCCCCTGTGCATTATATAGACGCATTGTATATCGACGGAATATCGTATTCTGTTAATTGATAAATTTCTTTTCAAAGGTGTGTATTTTAAAAGTATATGGGGAAATTGGTTATTTATGAAAAACATTTCCCTATATATATATTATTATTAATTTTGTATATTTTGGAAGCATATACTTATACTTTACCCTTTACTTTATACTTTATAAAAAAGGATTAAATATTTAAAATGGAATAAAAAGAATAATTTATGATAAAATAATTTGCAATTAGAAAAGGATATAATTGGATATTTTTAATATAAAGTGATTTCCCAACACTTTTAAGTCTGTATTTAAATTTTGCATCATCATGAGTTTGTGCCATTTGCTGACGCTGTGAACTTTTAACGACACTGCATTTTAATATTATATTACTATTGTCATCCAAATGATATGCTTTTATATGAAACTTCAATCCGATTGTATTATTTTCATGGGGATATCTTTTCAAAAAGTGTCGATTCGGCTGTGAATAGATTTATTATTACGAATATTTCATTTTTTATTTATTTATTGAGTCATTAAATCTTTTTTCCATACCTTTTCATCGTGAATATACCAATAAAGTTTTGAAAATGATGATTGATCGAACACCGTGCAGTTAACATCCACGATATCTCCAATCGCATAACTTTCTTTAATACCCATTATCACGGGTATATCATTCGTCTCATTGGTCCTATTGAGATATGTCTCACTACTCACTTACAATAGGAAAAGGATAATAAAAGCGTAGTGAATTTGAGTATTATTTTGAAAATAAAATTTCTCACATTCTGTAATCGCTTCAATAAATGAAGTGCATCTCAAGTGTAATTTACTCTTAACAAAGTGATGCCGCTTAATAGTAAACGACAGAATGAGTGTAGTGCCGTTCTCATCTACACTTAAGTCTTCCGGTAGTGCTTCATGTTCATTGATAAACCATCTGAGGCGAGATTTAGGTTTTGAGTATGGTGCAGTGCATGATACATTAACCTTATCTCCGACATTGTAAAAACTTTTATATACACCATGTATTTGTGGAGGCATTGTTGGAGGAACTGTGTCATTATTGTGGTTATTATTAAATGCGAAACGGAAGTGATTTATTTTGAAACAAACACTTGCCTAAAACTGCCATATAACTTGAAAGTTTTGCCGTTTGAAAAGTATGATCTGCGCTTACTTCACACTTATACCATCCCTCGGAGTCTAAATCGATATTATAGAGATATATCATTTCACCCGTTCTTAAACTTTTATCCTCATCCAAATGAATGCCGCGCGGATATGGTTTATATGCTCCTTCGATATTACTCGGAGCTAAAGAACCATTTTTAATTAGACTTTTATTTTATAGAAAGAGGAAAAAAGGATCTGTTTCCTTTTATAATCTTTTTTATCTTTTTTTTGAAAAAAAAATAAAATTAAAATGCTAATTTTTCATGAAAATATTTAAATTATGCAAAAATGCAAAACATAATATGCAAAACAGAAAATGAAAAAATTATATCTGTAAAAATGTTGTAAAAAATTAAAATGATGTTTTGTTAATTTTCATTGATAAAAAAATGATAAATTACTATAGCTGAAGAACTCATGATCAATTTCTCCGCTTCTTTTGTACCATTTCACTGAATATAATTCATCAGATTCCAAATTATATTCACAATTGAGAGTCGCATTACCGTGGAATATAATGTTTTTTGGAACATTAATTCCGATCATTCGAATCGCAGCACTTTTATCAATCATCACTGCGGAAGAAATATTACCATTTTTAAATTTACAGATAATCAATCATTTTTTATCAATTTAATATCAATTTATTATTAACTAAAATTTTTTAGATCGATTACATAGATATTAATAATTAAATCATCATTAGGATTTAACAGTTAATTTTAAAAAATCAATTTCAACACCAGTGATGTTATAGAGTAATGTATTAACTATTAACTCGTTATTTATTCTTTTTTGAAGACACCCCACGTAGTGATATAAGCGAAGGATGCTCTAAAAAGTGTTTAATTAGAAATTCGTATGATAATATTGTAAAACCCGATTTCATTTAAGACAAAAGCTCTATTTTGTAAAGGTTAAGAACCCTTTTAAAAGTGACCAAACACGTGCCTAACTAGTCTGTGGTTTAAAAGCTCCTACGCTTCTGGATTTCGAATGCTTGTTAGCTTTAGGCAACATTATCTACTATAAAATTCAGGTGCAGAAGCAAGTTTATTGCATTTTATAAAAGCCTAAATGTTATTATTACAAAAGAAGACTTAATACTAGTTAATAGCAGTGCTGCTGAGAGCAGAAACCGCGCCCAACTGATGCATTTAGTTTATTATAATAACGTAAGTTAAGTCTAACAAAATATGGTTATAATATATATATTGTATGTACTGACAATGTCTGTATATCATATTAAACAAGAGGGTGGTGGTAACTGATCTCTCTTCTCTTTTTAGCCTCTTTATAATGCCGCGTGAATTCTCATTTAATGAATAATGAGAGGAAATATCTTTAGCCTTTGTATGTATACGATGATACTACGATGTGGTACTATTCAACAAATTCAAAGCACGTTTTTGCAAAGATAGAGTATGAGAGAGGGGGAAAAAGAAATGGGAAATTGTGAACTCACCTTACCTTGAATAGTAAGAATAGAAAGAAGTAAGACAAAGGAGTAGTACATTTTGAAATCGAAACACGTAATGATGAGGATGACACTTGCAACGGGCGATAACCAGAATCAGAAGTTAATACACGCGAATAGAAAAGAACACTGATTCCTATCGGCGTTTTTTATTTCTGACTCTTTTATATTCTTTAACTTCTAAATGACGATCAACACAAAAGTCATCATTATAATATATATTTTTATTCTCAAAAAGAAAGGACTTTTCTGTACAAAAGACTGGGACTAGAACAATGTGAACAATCGCATTCTTTGGCTTTTAAATGGCACACACTGTAGCACTACTATGGTACTACACCACAGGAGATCCTTTTTCATCATAAACTTTGGTATCATCATCATAAAACCTGACGAGAGTCACATACTGCGTTATATAAAAGTTTACATTAAAAGTTTAACGCAGTATCATTATATAACTAGTGTTAGATAATACAAAAATGCGCCAAAAGAGGGAGAAAGAGTAATGTCGTTAACAGCATCAAAGATAATTCTGTTGAATCAAAAAAAAAAATCACAATCAACATAATGAAGTTTCTTTTACAGTATTAGCATTGTTAAAGAATACAGTATTAGCATTGTTAAAGAACAAAGTTTGTAAATGTGAGTGCGTTACTTACGGTGTATGTTTTTGCAATTATATGATGAGTTTGATGATCTCCGTGTGTCCCATCCTAACATAATGAAAAATTAGAAACAATTGTTAACACAATATAAATTACTCCACAAATATTATATAACTCAAAGTATGAGGGTTGACCCATTTGATAGCGCGGTCATCACACAGCAATCACAGAGCAAAAGAATTTTGGTATCAAATTTCTCAATTGGGTTTGGGTTTAGTGCACTTAATATTCGCTTCAATTGCACTGTCATTACTTTCAACTGACTGAGTACATAATATATAACTATCGCCAATCATTATATGTAACAATAAAATAGTAGAAAAACATTTGATAAAAAGCTATATAGACATTTGGTTATATAATGATAGTGCGCATTGTGAATATAAGTTATATATTGTGGCGATATGTACACATTCAATTGAAAATCAAGTCATAGGGAAAGGTCCTCTCATCTCAGCGTAAAAATAAAGTCCTCACTATTGTGTGACTTTGAAAATGCTAAGCGAAGCACAACAGCGATGCATGGATGAGCCTCCGTTGTTAGAAATGCAAATATTCAGGAGAGGACCATCACCATCACCATAGTATATACCATACTTTTATATCGTGCAGTATGGTGTATAATATTGAGTATATGCAGCTATGTGCACACTGCACATTCACTTTATGTGTTTCTTTTATACATTTTGTTCAATTCTCACGCCCAACAAAGTTTGGCTTTTCGCGAAGAGCCTACAAATAGTACAAAATAGGCTTTATTCATACATAAAGCTCAAAATAATAGAAAGAAATACATTGAAAAATACATATACAACAATGCGCAGTGAAAAATATGCAGTGACTGTTTTGTGTACAAAACAAACTTTTAATCTGCAGCAATAGTTTAAGCCGATTTTCTCTTTTTTCCTGACAATATGTTCACTATGCTGACTATGTATGTTCCTTTTCACAATTCGCAAATAACTTATTATTTTATTGGGCTTTTGTTTCTAATGAGCAGATCGTGAATGGATCATAATGGTCTTTGTATAGCAAAATTATATACTTTTCCTCTAGAATATGATCTATGGGCGTATTAAATGGCTTTGGCCCTATTATTGAGATGGTCATGAGAGTTCATTGTGTGTCATGGTCTTTCATCAAAAATAAGATCACATCATTTTGGTATTTGAGATGTTTAATTTCCGACCTTTGCATTCATTGGCATTCTTTATATTCTCTATATCCACATAATTCCTGCAATATTCTGGGTCCAGATCCTCGACCCAATCCCACTATACACACACTCACATATTCCATATTTCCGTTATGGAATTGAAAATTGCAGAGAGATAGGAATAGACGATAAAACGTCAGCCCTCGAGATAGTGAAGAGAAAGAGAGTGTATGCATCCGCATGAACAGGCTAAAGGCAATAGTGGTATACTAGTAGTATAGTATTGAAGGGGATTGCAAATATTACATACTGACAGCAGCGACTTTCGATCGAATATATCGCATGATTTTTGCATCTTCATACTCATAGAAATTCATACTCTCTTCGATTGCATGTGATGCACTAAAAGTTATGCATACACTAGTGATGCATAACCAATATATTAGTAGTGTATTGGGGTATTAAGATTGGTTTTCCGGTATCTTAAGCACACTTCTACCGTCATATACCTGATTGAACAGCCAAAGTTCTTCTTTCTGAATATTCTGTATGATCGATCCTAAGAACACACTCATAATGAATTGCAACATCCGTTGATGTATAATTGTCACTAATAATCGATATAAGTGAGATAGAGTATTGACCAGACAGTCTTTGTATTGTTGTCTCTGTTTCACGGGTCACTTCAATTGGATTTGAATTATTGTTCGGTGCATAGCGATAGAGAGTTAATGAAGGCAATGGATACAATCCATGAGCAGAACACGACACATTGATTCCACCTACTAGTGGATTGATATTGATGTCGAACTGACGCGCTGGAGCTGTTTATGGAATAATCGATATGAGCTTAAAAAGGAGCAGGAAATGGATACAAATAAAATTATAAGTAAATGCTCACCATAAATAACCACACGTGTTTCCGCTGAATCGTGACTGTGAAGTGAGTTAATCATACATGTATATCGTCCACTTAAGTTTGTGGTCGGCTTTTTCAGCAGAATCGCTCGATATGGTGTTTTTGTATCATCAACAATATAATAATCTTTGTCTACATATGGCTCTATTTTGGATGAAAATATTCTTTTTTCTGGTTCTAGTTCTGGTATCCACTGATAAATTGGTTGAGGGTCACTATCGTGATACCTGTGGAGTTATATAATAAATAAAAGTTCGCATGAGAGAGAAAGTCTCATTATTGATCATTTCCGGGCGTGTGACATTACCATTTAAGTACAAGACGCTCATCCATAGTCGAGTCAAACGTGAATTGACAGTCGAGGATAATATCAGCGGTTCCGTTTTGAATGGTCTGTTGGGGGCTCACTTTATCTATTTGAACCGCTTGGACTAAGGCACCTGAAAAAGTTAAAATTCACTAACAATTCACTAACAACAGGTGGTTATCGGTACGCTTTCAGTTCGCCCTCAGGCTATAGATAACTGCAGCGATGCGCTAAAAATGTTTAACCATAATTGGAATCAATGCATTTAATGAGCATATGTTCTCTTCGCTCCATAGAGGAGATGAAACATTTGAGGAAAAACATAACATAATATAAAAAGTATATTTTTTGTTTCTCTTTTATAATACTTTAGGCTCAAGTAATTCGGTTTTTGTAAATCGTTCAAAAAACAAATGTTCTCATTCCCTGTGATATTGTATATGTGAGTGTATATGTGAATGTTATGTGAGTGTGAATTCAGTTAAGCGTAAGTTGTTATGTCTTAGCGCTGAGACCAAAAGTATAAAATATAAATGAGAGCAGAAGTGAAAGAGAACATATTGCTTAACGTTACAGAAGTGGTGTACGCAGTTAAAAATAGTTGTTACCGAATACATTCACTTGAATACTATTCACACATTGACGCACATTGAAGTACACATGCATTCACAAGGAAAAAGAGGCACTAATTTGGGACAACAGACTGCCGTACAATTAAATGACGCTGAAAAAAAGCAAAGCATAGCACCCGATCGTAAAAGCAGTGGACACCATTAATAATCTAGACCTAGTAAAACTTAGTAAGCTTTAGCTAACAATAGAACCAAAGTCTTATTATCACAATATTGGCTCACCTCTGAATAAAATAGAGCACACCATAATCAATAAGTTGGCAGAGAAAGACTTTATCATTCGCATCATCGTCATCGAAGTATTCGTGATTCTCAGTATCTCACAGGGCATACAAACGTCAATAGCAATCGGTGCGGGTAACGCGTGAAACTCATTTCGGAATCCTCACTTTTATGAGCTTTGGTGAACACCAATGCACTGAATCATCATATCTCTGATGAACGCATCCGAACGCCACAAATACATCTTTCACTTTCCTAAACTCAGTCTCTCGTTTGCCTCTACTTTCTGACTTGTTAGTAATTCACTTGATTATGATGCCTCATAGTGAAGTGAAGATGCTGATGATGATGATGGTAGTTGTAGTAATAGTAAATGGGTATGATGCTGGACCAGATGGTGATGCCATAGGTATGATAAACTCCTATTGGCTGTTAAATACGTACAGTTGGCAAGCACACTCTAGCAGCGTACACTTTTTTTTGTTATGCAAAAGTTGTCTCTCCCCATATCTTTTGATTGCCCTCCCGTCAAACCCCTATTATTTCCTGCCTCTTTTAAGTAAAGTTACTTTTAGAGTGCGCTCATGAGTGGCCACTAGTTGTTGGTGAGTTGAGAGAGTTAGTGTCTGACTTAATTGCTGTATTGTGGCTAATACAGAAGTTCCTTGTCTTGTGTGTACTCGGACCGGAAACTTGTGATTACTTGTGATTTAGCTGGAGGCAAAATCTCAGCTGAATATCATTTACACGAATACAGAGGGGTATATTCTGCAATAAGTTACTAGCGCTGCACATGCACAGTAGTACGTGCTGAGTGCGTGAGTTAGAGTTCCTCTAGTAAGTGAGACTATGGTGCGCGAAAGAGAAATAAGGACCTGATTCTGTGGATTCACTGTGTAGGGATTTGATGAGCGCAGAACCTAAAGAGAGAAAAGTCTGATCATCGCTGTATTCATATCCGTGGTGTGTGTGTGTGTCTGTGTCTTACTTCAACTCTCATATTATCATCTTCTAATGCCACTGACTCAGGCATGTGTTTCACTTTCACAATTAACATCGTGATAATTGTGTAATTAAATTTCTGGTTATTTTTTGATTGCCATCACTTGGCAGTTGTGTAAAAAAGTCAATGATCACTCAAATTTTATTATTATGTATATTAATAAAATTAACTGTCGTCTCATCAGAGGTTCAACAGTCAGAAGGTGAGAAATAACTCATGTTCAATGTGGAGGCGTTTAAAGATTGCATACGCAAGTGAATAGTTTGCCAGTGTAAAGTTTGCTTAAATAAACGAATAGTTTAGCTCTTTTAAACCATTACCATCTAAAATTGCATGTTCCCTCTTATAGTAAGGTGAAAGTAGATCAGAGTAAATGTATACGAGTGACACGTATGTAGTTAGAGCATCCTTTTCTTTTGGCATTAATCCAACATAAATAAGCTATTGTATTGTATCCGTATCCTTTATACTTTATCCTTATACTTTCTAGTTAATGATGAATTATTGATAACCGATTAATGCGCTAAAATGAGCTCACTTTATATAAAATATTACAAAAGTGCTCATTATGTGAAAAATAAAGGGGAAATTCTTGTAGTTGCTTTGTTACTTACTAGTTGTAAGTAACAAAGCAAAAAAAAATATTGTTGTCCTCAGGAAAATAATGCTCGGAAAGAGTCGCTAATTAGCAGGTCAACAGGAGAAAAGTGCAACTTAATGTTAGCGATGGGACTACTTTGGGAGAGGGATCAATAAAAAGAATCTGACGTCTCTCTGAATGCAACACAATAGCATTTTCACAAAAGGATCCTCTAATTGCACGTTTTTCCCTTAATTAAGGCAGTTCTTCAGTACATAGTGCATGTTTATGAGTACCATGGGGAAGAGCAATGACTATGGTTAGGAAATCGTAAATAAATGCAGGTGCAGTGAACATCATCATTCCTCCTTCTCATTAAAGTATATTTTACAAGAAGATGAACGAAAGGCCTAAACATAAGTTGATTATACTTTGAGGGGAGTAGAATCAAGTGTTAAATTAAATATGCATGAATTCCGCAATTCGACATGAAAAAGGCATGCATAGTGAAGTTGATGTGAAGTATTCAGTTGATGTATTGTTCCATAGAGGACTATAAATTATATGAAGCAAAAGCATGAGGCATCCCAACGTCAATATTTGTCTACAATTGACGAAAGACATGAATGTAGATTATACAAAGATATGAGTGAACGTGAGTAGACTCCTGTGGCAGTCTCTCACAAGTTAGCAATTGTTTTAGGAGCATCTTTTTTCTTTGTTTCTATCAGAGGCGTTTCCGATGAAAAATCATAAAGCAATAAATGATCTCACTTGAAGAGGTTAGTCTATGAGGTCAAGTGTTTATAGCCGGTATTGTGGAGATTTCCTTTTGGAGGGGCATATTGTTTTCCTCTGCCTTAGAAACTGCACTTCATGATGCATATATCCTCCCGAGGAAATGCTCTCTAATGAATATAGTAACCGTCAGTGAATCCTCTGCCTCTTTATCTATGATCATCGATGCGTGTTACGACCAGTAACCAGTAACAAGAAAAAAAGCCAACGAATGAGTTTTGTGTCTATGTGGAGTTCGCAAAACCACAACAAAACACATATCCCGTAAACTTAGAGATTGTGACATAGAATTGGGCTGTAGCTATAACTGTGGTAAAATTTCTTCAGCAATAGATCACTATTAAGCCCCACATTTATATCCGAGTAAAGCATCTGCGATTAATAGCGTTGCATTAATGCTCCAAAGATTTATTGCAATGCGCATTCGACAGGAAAAATTATATAACTAATATTAAGCGCGGATGTGCGAGAAATTCAGAGCCCATATCATTGCCCAAAACCATATCATTCCCGAGAACCATGTCATTTTAGCACATTTCTTGCAGCTGACACCGAATTTTCTTAACTATTTTTTTACTGCTATTAGGTGATGCACAAGTTATTGTAAAAGGTATATTGGGGCAAAGCGCTATTCTACCATGCCATGTAGATCAGGATCATTGTGGCGATGTTTATTTTATTACTTGGACCAAATATGAAAGAGACGACCGATGGTCGAGGATTTATTTGTATGCAGATAATGTTGAAAAGCCTCTGCGTGATTTGGCGGGACGTGCACGATTTACCATACAGAGAAATGAGGCACAATTGGCAATAAACCAATTGAAATATGGAGATGAATCACTTTATAAGGTTTGCGACAATACGATCATATATACCATCATATATACCATTACATATACGACCATATATTAAATGAAAATGGCAAACCTCACACTAACCTCTTCCAAATCTTTTCTGCAGTGTGATGTCACATATGTCGCTGGCAAATGCCCATCTCTAACTTTCGTACAATTAAAAATAATAGGTATTAGACTTAATGTTATTAATAGTGACACTCATTAATTATTTAGATTAATTACACGTATGAAAACATGCATAATGTGTTCCCAATTTTATAGCAAAACCTTCAAAAGTGTCCATAGAGTATAAAAATACTCATGTTGAAAGTGGAAGTGAAATTACAGCTCTTGAAGGTGATCAATTGAGATTAACGTGTATTGTTACGGGGGGTAAACCATCACCTACCGTTAGTTGGATCAGAATCGATAACGATAGCACCAGAAAAGTTATCGAAACAAAGAATTCCACTCTTACCGGTGATGTGACAACTTTGACACTAGTTACTGAATTAACTAGAGATGATTTGGGAGCTAAGTATGAATGCCATGTTGAGCATGACGCGATTAAAAATGATTCTATGGATTCATATGCACGAATAAATCTCAACGGTAATATGAAAAAAATTACTTTTTTGTAAAATTTATTTTTCGTGAAAAGAAATTGATTGGAATATAATTTTTGTGATAATTCAGTCGGAGCATTGTCAATGGAAATAGTGGGGCCTCAAAAAAATGATATTAAAGCAGGGGACGTCGTACTTATGAAATGCATGGTCTATGGAAGTAAACCGGAGACACAAATTACATGGAAAAATGGGTAATCCTTCTGCTGTCACATTGAGGCTCATACATCTTTTTCATAAATCGTGAATGTTCTGTGCTTTTCTTCAGGAGTCAAATTATAGATGCCAATGTTAAGGGTGAGATTGAGAGGAATGCCGATTCAACGGTCACCACTCGATCTTTCATACAATTGCCTGTCTCACGTTTTGATCATTTCACTACAATCGAGTGCATTGCAATAAATATTGCTATGAAACAACCTATTTCCAAATCGATTGAGCTCAGAATTCAATGTAAGTTACCCCTGAGGCTGTTTTATTTTTTCAGTGTGCATCATGACTTTTTTGTTTCATTTTCAAGACGCTCCAATTGTTGTAATGGAGCCTCAGAACGGTCTAACAGTGAATGAGAGTGTAGACATGGTCAATATATATTGTACATTTTCTTCGAATCCGCCTGAACTCATCGAAAATGCAACGAAGTGGTTTAAGGACGACAAAGAATTGACAATTTCCAACGATTCAGCACATTACATCAGTCTTCATTCCGGATACCCGATTCTTACAATTGTTAATCCAACACGTAACGATAGTGGATCTTATTATTGTGCGCTATCAAATAGCATCGGAAGAGGAATTCCGGATGTGGGTGTTCGCATGAGTGTACTTTACCCACCATCAGTGAACCTTCAAATATATCCGAGTCCATCACAGGGGTTTACAATTAAAGAGGGTGATGATGTTAGAATGATTTGTGAGATCACCGATGGTAATCCGCTAAATGTCACTAAAGTGAAATGGATGAAAAATGACGGTGAGTTAGTGAATGAAACATCTCAAAAGGAAATTGTATTGCTCAGTGTCGAGAGGACACTGTCGGGGAATTATACGTGCACAGCACTTTCTGACGCGGGATGGAGTAATACGAGCAACAGCATTACGATCGATGTCAATTACTTACCTGCAAATGCTTTCATCAGACAACTCAACGGCATGTATGCTATTAAAGGTGACAATATCACTCTTGAGTGCGTTGTACAAGAATTGGGCCATCCTTTGGCCACAGAGTATTACTGGGAACACAACAATGTGCCTTTAAACAATGAACGTGACGCAATTTTGCATATCACGAACATCAAATTAAATAGTCGTGGGAATATTACGTGTGCAGCAGTAAATAGTGTTGGAATTGGGGCAAAGGGCTATTTTTACGTTGATCCTTATGTAGCACCACAATTGATTGATTCTCTGCCACCAACAAACGGTGCAGCGTTTACTGCCGCTAATCATAGTTTAACCTGTAGGGTCGAGTGTTATCCAATTTGTGATATCACATGGAGAAAAAATGATCAAATAATTGACAATTCTTCACTATTCTATCAGATCAAAAACACTATTCACCCCGAAGAGTTTACGCTCAATCGATTCAAAAGTGTCGTTTCAACTCTTATATGGAATATGACCGCATTAGCACCATTAGACAGAGCACTTGACAATGATGTCAGATATTCATGTATCAGCAGCCCTAATTTGGTAGGACCACACATTGAGACGCATACACAATTTTTTGTCGAATGTATGAATAGAAATTATTTTTATCTTTTTTTGAGATATATTAAGGGATAGACTTTTTTAAATATTTACTTTATATTATTAAAATAATAGATCCTCCGGAGAATCTTCGGATCAGACCCCTTCGGATTGATGTGATTGAGAATGACATTCCTCCGGATATATATTGCGACAGTGATGCATTACCCGAAGCCACTTACCGGTGGCAATCGTCCTCTCATTGGGATAAATTTGTCGGTATTATCGCAGACACGCAACAATTATCACTTAATCGCAGTATTGAAAGAGATCGCGCGGGAACTTACACATGTATTGCCGCAAATAGACATGGGGAATCACGAATTGATCTTTTAATTAATGTTCTATGTAAGTTGTTCAATGTCTTCATGACACTTTTGCGTGATATCTTTAGCTTTTTTTTCGTGTGTGTGTTACTCAAAGATGCTCCCTCATGTACGATATATGAAAGTACAGGAAAAGACGATAAAGACAATGTAATAATTTGTGAAGTAACGGATGCTAACCCCAAAAGTGACCTTATTTTTTCATGGACCCTCAACAATGAAACTCTCAATGAATCTCTTATTAATGAAATTGCCTCTCAGGTAATAACAATTCATTAATTATTAATTTTTATTTTACTTCTTTTGGTATAATAAACTCTTTACTCTTTACTCTTTACTCTTTACTCTTTACTTTTTAATTTTTATCTTCTTTTTCTTTCATTTTATATAACGAGAATTTATTCCCATAAATTTAAGTGAATTTATGTTTATTTAATGCTATTTAAGGATGGATTAAAGTCAAAAATTGTCATTCCGACAAAAAATGATAAATTATTTGGTACATGGACGTGCTCTGTTAGTAATATGGTTGGAGAAAGTGAACCCAATTGCACTTTATATGTGTCTGCGCCTTTAGGTAAAACTTTACTTATGATAATTAATTATTAATTATTAAAGCACTTCATGTTAATTCAAAATTGATTACAAATTGATTATAAATTCATTAACTAGTGTCTGATTGGACTCAATTAGATAGCGATTCTGTAATTTTTATATCCTGTATCATCGCGGCCCTGATAATTACATTTCTCGTGATATTAATGGTGTTGATATGTCTAATGAAAAGACATCGTCATAAACAAGGTTTGGAAAAAGTGAAATATAATATATATGTTTTGCATGCTGAAGATGTTCATAGCTTTATATTTGATTTGATTTGTTCGATGTCCCATTTACAGAAGCGAATCATGTTTCACAAACAAGAGAAAAGTAAGCGCTAATGCACTTTGCTACTAACTTACATCACTAGTGACAGAGGCAATAAAATGATATTTTTCTGCATGATCATTTTCTAACACTATATAGTCCTGATGGGAGTAGATCCCCAACACCATCATCTGTTAGTAGCCAATTGCCAACTAATCAATCAGGTAATAATTACATTTAGAGTGTGAATAAACTCAATTTATCCATAATAACTAACTGTAGTATATGCATGTATTGCCCCCGCAGTAATCACTTACAAGAAAGTCGAACTGAACAAATTGAAACGAAATGATAAAGTAATCGGTAAGAGTTACACTATCGAATGTTATTATTGTTAACTTTGCGCTTTCTTCTCCGTAATCATCAATTCACTACAAAAAAATAATTTACTGTATTTTAAATTAGACGTGAGCAAAAACCAACCGAAGAGTGCACGAAAACTCAACGATAAAGATCCAGCACTAGGAGAATCTGGAAATAGAGAGATGTACGAAAATATGCCGTTTCATAGAAAGGTGAGGAGTGAATCGCCATCTCCATTGTTGCAACTGCATGTTGTGTATTGATTTTATTAGAAGTGCATGATTTTGAGCGGAGCTTTTCGTATTCCTCAATATGAGAATATCGCGCAAATAACAAAAGAATTGCGAAGAACACAATCAGCACGATATTCAAATAATCAGGTGATTACTAATGT
>JAQIWM010000065.1:0-16690 GCA_034695285.1 Eniochthonius minutissimus | reverse complement strand
TATATCTTCTCTATTACATTGATCAATACATACATGCACATTGTATTTTACGGTATATTAATGAAAAATTAATATTACAATATTTTTTTAATTTCAATTTCAGGCCTCAGAAATGAAACTAATGACAGAATATCACAATTATTTAATCGTAACATTAGTAAGAAATATTTTACACTTTTTAAATGCTTTATTTTAATTATTTAAATTCATATTTTTATTTAAAATTTTAAAATTTTAAATTTCCATATAAAAAGTGATGTTTTTAATTTTTAAGTTAAAATGATGATATTTTTGTTTTTTATAAATAAATAGGATATGCATACTTTTGATTTGAGTGAATTCCAAACCCTGAATACTAACATTACGGGTTTAACAATTCTCGATCCAATCGGACAGGATATTGGATTTGTGTCAAAAGATTGGATTTGGGGCACAGCACGAGCTTCAGCTCTAAAATTAATACCTGTATGCATAGCGAACAATTGTAATAGTTAAAAACTTTTATGTTAATCTAAATATCCATCAATAGACCACCACAGCTTTATTATATGACGCGGTAACACTCTTTGCCAAATCACTCGAAGATTTTGATAAAACACACCGTACGAATTATATTCCGCCATTAAATTGTCAAAGTAAAACTCCATGGGCCTATGGTACTCCACTCATGAATTCTATTAAAATGGTAATTTATTCAATGGTTATTTGTTCAATTTGCATTAAAATACTCATTCACTGCATATATTAACTTAACAATTGTTTGTTTTAAAGGCAAATGTTAAGGGAATTACCGGAAGAATACAATTTGATGGTTATGGACAAAGATCCGTGTTTGAATTGAAAGTGCTTCAATTAAAGAGAACGGGATTCATGAATGTAATGATAATGTTAATTAAAATAAATTTATGATGCATATTTTAATTTATGAAACTATGAATAGGTCGCGACATGGAATAAGTCAGGGATTACATTAATACGTAATTATACACAAGTATACGCTGATGTATTGGAAGAAATGAAACATAAAGTATTCATTGTTTCAGTTCCGGATAATGTATGTTATCACAAAGATCCAAATATTTATTAAATTTATTATTATTAAGTTTACATTTCGTCTAATTTTATAACTATTAATATAACTATAAATATAACTATTATCTAATGTCCCATTTCAATATAAGAAAATATTTTTTCGGAAATGCTAATATTTTATTTATTTTTTATTTTACATTAATTGCTATTTTCTTATAAATTATACTCTCTCTTAATTTTTATCATTTATTAATTTTATCTCTTTCTAGAGATTTGCATATGCCTAACGCCGTTTCTCTAATAATTTTTATTATTTTATTTAAAGCTCAAATCTCTATTCACTTTCAATGGCTTCACACCAAATTCTTTGCCTTTTTCCTAAGTATTGAACATTGTTTAATTATGTTTATAACTAATTACTAATTAAGTAAAAAATTGCACTGTACTATAAGCTACTAAATTTACTTTATTAATAACAGAGTCCTCCATATGTATCATTAAAACCGGATCATGAAAAATATGAAGGAAATGATAAATTTGAAGGATATTGTGTGGATCTTCTCCAAGAGATTTCATATGTTATAAGAGATAAATTTAATAGTAAATTTCAATACAAATTAAAAGTTGTCGCTGATAAAAAGTATGGATTGAAAGATAAGTTAACCGGACAATGGAATGGTATGATCGAGGAATTAATCAATAGACAGGCCGATCTCGCAATTGCTGATTTAACTGCGACATATGAACGTGAAACCGCTGTCGATTTCACGATGCCATTTATGAATTTGGGCATTGCGATTTTATACAAAAAAGAGGGTCTGCCCGATCCTGAACTATTCGCATTTCTTAAGCCCTTTTCAACTGAAGTATGGCTCTATTTGGCGAGTGCTTACTTAGGCGTTAGTCTCTGTTTATCATTAATATCACGGATAACACCATACGAATGGATAACTGAACATCCGTGTGATACTAATCCTGTAGAACTTGAAAATCATTTTTCTATTGGGAACAGTCTCTGGTTTACAATGGTAAGCGGTGAAAATGCCGATTTTAGGGATTAACTGATTCATTTCCCATGTGTATGGTTAACATTTTTAATTTTACAATACAATTATATTTATTTAAAAATAAAGGGATCACTGATGGAACAAGGATCTGATATTCAACCACGGTATTGTTTATTGCACTGTTATTCTTTTTATATTATTTATATATATAAGTATATGTATATATACTTTAATTAATATTTAGAGCATTCTCAACACGTACATTGGCCAGTCTATGGGCGTTTTTTACTTTGATAATGATGAAATCATACACTGCAAATTTAGCAGCGTCATTAACTGCATCACGAATGATCGCTCCGATTGACAATGTTAATGATTTAGCACAACAGACAATAATCTCATACGGTTGCAAAAAGGAAGGGTCAACAATGGACTTTTTTAAAGTAATATTTTTATCTTCAATATTAGGCAAAGATTAAAGCTTCAGAGCGATCAATTATTCATAAAATTAATTTAATAGAAAATAAGTTAACTAGAAAGAGATTAGTGAACAAGAGTCGATTTATATGTAATGGCCAATTACATAGAAATGTATGTCATTTGAAAATAGTTATAATGATCACGAACACTCTGTAATAAAGTGCCATACACAAATAAAACATAATGAAACATTTTAAATAATGGCACATAATATGTATATTACAGTGTTATTACAGTGTTATTACAGTGTTATTACAGTGTTTTTTCATAAAAAACTGCGGTTGACTGCGCATTGTATAACATTAAATTGTGAAACAATGTTGACATTGGATGTTATAATACATTGTTACACAGAAAACATGGGGAATATGAAATAAATGCGGGATTAAGAGTTTAGTTTAAGTATTAATGGTTAATAATACTCTTAAGTTGAGATTATTCAGGACTTAAGTATTAATGGTAAATATGATTCATAACTTATGATTTATCAGTCAATCTTTATTTAAAGTGATTCGTTTGTTTAGTATTGCAGTTTATAACAGAGGCAACTACTTGTAGTACTACAAGTGGTAGTACTACTTGTAGTAAAACCAAACAATAACTCAAATAGGGTTTAAATGAATAGATCTTTTTCTCAACATTGCTTTACATTCTAATACAGTGAAACTAACTGTCTAACTAGTGAAACTAACTGTCTAAGTTGAGCACGGAAAAGTCCGTTTAAATCATCGGTACTGCCCGTGCTCAACTTAGACAGGTTTCACTGTAATTGTCGTTATTTTGCAGACCTCTAATCATTCAGTGTTCCAAAAAATGTGGAATTATATGGAAAGACATACCGATGTGTTCACTCTCGATAATCAGGAAGGGATTAAGAGAGTAAAAAAAGGAAAATATGCATTTTTAATGGAATCCTCTTCTATTGAATATGAAATGCAACGTGATTGTGATTTGGTGCAAATCGGTGTACAGTTAGACAATAAAGGTTATGGTATCGCGACCCCCCATGGTTCTCAATATCGTATCCCTATTTCAAGAGCTATCGTTATGCTGCAGGAGAATGGAGGATTATATCGGTTAAAACACCGGTGGTGGGTTCAGATGAAAGGAGGGGGTAAATGTCCAATCGTATCTCAAGTGGCATCTGCTGAAATGGGTATTAATAATGTCGGCGGTGTTTTTGTGGTATTAGCTGCGGGTGTCGGTGTTGCGTGTGTCTTCTCAATGCTCGAATTTATTTGGAAAACATTAAAGATTTCGAGAAATAAAAGAGTATGTATTATCAATTGAAACTTTTTTTAATATATTTTTCAATAATGTTCACTAATTATTGGTACAATAATATAAAAATATTTTTTTATTTAATCATCTCATAAAATAGCCCTCAATCGGATCATTGATTTATATGGAATTCTCAAGAATTTTAACCTGTGGCAGTTCATCACGACCCGCACCTGATAATAAATTAATTGATTCTGATAGTATCGAATCGATGGACAACGAAAGTAAATCAATTGCAAAGAGAAGCATTTCTAAAGACTAAATGTCAAATACACGTGAAAGTTATTTAGAAATTTTATGCTTAAATTAATTTAAGTTTAATGCATATGTTACTTTATGTGTTATGTTAACCAAACATTTGTATGAATTAACTAAATCCATCCAAAGAATAACTGTATATTCAATTAATTGATTATACACTATTTCGTTACCTTAACACGTTAATTAACACACAATTTACACTTTTAACTCAATTTTTAAACAAATTTATAAATATTTAAACTCTCAAAAGACTAATTATGTTAAAGTTTTTTTTTATTTTATTAAAATTATTATTATTTATTTATTTAATTTATTTGTTAACTTAACACTTGAAACCGATTTGTGCATAATCTTTTTATTTTTAAAGCATAATTTATTTAAATTTATTTATTTAATTTATTTATTGTAAAAATATTTCAATTGATATTTGTATCACTCATGTAAAAAGTTTATGAAAAATGTTGAAAATATATAAAAAAAATTCAATTTTAATTTGAAATTTCAAATAAAATGTTTGATGATAATTATTTCTCTTTTAATGTTTATAGTATTTTTATCATTGAATAAAACGTTTCTATTTATTTTCAATTAAATTTAAAATGCATTTAAATAAAAATATTTCAAAAATTGTAGTAAAGTATTACAGTAAATAAAAAAGTACACTCATGTCTAATTCTTAAATGAATAACAAATGAATTATAAATCGCAAATTACACTCAATTTATAAATATAAACAGTTTTTGTGCGTTAATTTGCGTTTTATGCCTTATAACACATGCGACGTGACGAAATATACACGGCAAAAAAGTTTATATTACTAAATTGAGTGTAATGTTAAAGTTGCGAGCGATATATTAATACAAACTCCTGTCAAAAGATGGCACATGTTTTCGCATACTCAATGTTTATATCTCATAAATGCGTTCGTCATTTAATACATGAAATAAATGCATAATTCAGTTTAATATTAACAAAAACAGTGATTGAAAGTGAAGGGTAAAGAATAAAAAGATAAGAATAAAATATAAATATAAAGACGTGTCACTTTAAAGTGAATATATTATTACTTAAATAATAGTCTATGATTATATATAAAAAAAGGTGAAATAAAAAGGTATAATCATTCGTATGTTGATGTTTACATGCAATTGATGCTGTTGAGAGCAATCTCCGTGTGAGTCTCTCACTCACACACTGAATATGGCGTTTGCTGTATATTAGTGTCACACTATCATATTGTGTTCGCTCCATTTGTATCAGACACTGATTTTTAGATTCACAGACAATTACTAAAACACAATGAACCATATTAATAATAACATTGTGAGTCTGTGACCAGAAAGTGATTGTACGAGAGTGTGATTATGAAGAAATCAGGATTCTTTAGAGGAATGTTCGATGGGTTAAGATCAACCGTCAGTCAACCCACCGGAGGATCTAAATCCGAATTGGAAGTCGAAGAACAGATCAGAGCCGAACACTTTCAAGTGGCAAAGGTGAGGACATATCTCATTTACAACGTTAATCCGCTGAAGCGGCATTTATACATATCTTTTACTTTTTTATTCATTTTATTTTATATTTTATTATCAATTTTTATTTCAAATTTTAATCAATATGTTTACCTCTAATGCTTTAAGGAATTAACATGTAAATATGGATTTTTTTTTCATTATAAAACTCCTTTTGGATTAATATTAATTTTTCATTATTTTTCCATTTATATTTTTTTATTTAAAAATATTTCAAATTATATTTTGACAAAAATTTTTTACATTTGTTTTTGCATCACTGACATAAGCATATGATAATGTAATTGTATATTTATATATAATGATTCATTTTGAATGATGAATCATAATGAATGTTATCATATTGTGTTAGAATTTTATCAAAATGTACAATTATTTGAATAATTGTGAAAAAATAATATTTTCATATGAAAAAAAAGATTATAAATTTAAAAAGTAAATACGTAATATGAATACATTTGTTATATATTGTTATATATTGCGTTAAAAATGAAAAGTTTCACATCTGTGTCATGTCATAATAATATTTTTACATTATATTTGTATAATATGATTGATTATTATTGTTTTAACATCATTGAAATATCTCAATATGACAATTATATAACACGAAAAGAATTGAAAAATATTATTAATAATTATATACATTAAAATAGTAAAATAATGAGGATTATAATATTTGATAATATTTCATTGGACCGTTAATATGATATTATATGATATGATATTCCACGTGTGCACAGAAATGATATGCGATGATGCATTTATTATTATCAATTTATGAAACGATTATTACCTTTATTGTGTTGATTCACATATTTTATAAGAGATTAATAAAAAGATAATTGAATTAATCTCTGCGCACTTTTATGTCCTCCGCATATATTTTCCAATGCAATGAGCATATTTAAGTATGGAAATGAAATATATATATGAATGATATGATAGTAATAGGGTTATGTTTTGGTTCACCATAATTATGATTTTATTATTTGACGATTTAGTTCATGGTCAATATGTTTATGGAGCATTTTTAACGAATATATTATTATTCCTTTTTCCATAATTGAATTAATTTCCGCGAAAGGGTTTCATTATTAACGATTTCCAATTTCTAATCCTTTTACTCTTTTATTACTCTTCACTTTCACTAAAAAAAGTATTGATTATTATATATGTTTATTATATATGTTTTCATTAAGATTAACCTTTTCTTATATATTCAATTACATGTATATGTGTATGTTTCAATGTATATATATATATATATATATATATATATATATATATATATTCAATTGATATATATATATTTATTCAATTATTTTCTTATATATCCAATTCAATTGAATTAAAGTAAAATTATTCTTAAAATGAATTGAATTAAATGTGAAACATATCATAAACCCTATATTTTTTGCGTATTGTTGCATTCGTGCTTTAAAAGCCATTTATTTGTATGAAAGGGTCAAATTGGATTTAATCCTCTAATAGAGAGTCCTTAACTATTGAATACACGTTTTAAAAAAATTTAAGAACTTTCGCAATCCTATTTAAAGATTATTTTTTAAAAAGGACTTTATTATGTTTACATATGTTCGCATTATAAAAATTGATTTCAGAGTGTCGCGTATGTATTCGTGACTTTAGTTTTTCACTTTTTACTTTAATTTATTTTTCTGTAATAATAACTGAGAAAATCGTAATTTATTTTTTAGAATTTGAAATTTTAAATTAAAAAAATTTAATCGCACATACAATTTTTTACAAAATTGTATGTAAAATAATAATAATAAACAAAATTTGTGTTAAAGTTCTGCGCATTTAAAATATTTAAGTGTATTTTACTGTAAAATTTTTAGACACTTACACATTGTGGAACAACACATTACGCAATAAAAATCGAAGTGAAATTTGCTATTCTGATACTATACAATGCACCACCACCGTCGAATATAATAGTTGTATGTGTGTGCGTGTGTATGTGTGTGTGAAGTTTTAAAAAAAATGTGTCACTATTTTTTACCATTTTTACAAAAAAAGAAAGTTAAATGCTTAAGTCAAGCATCTGTGTCTAACGTTTTTATTCCTCTTTTGGGACTAATTTTTCATTTTCACATAAATAAACAAATATTTTATTTTATTCATTATGCATTTTAAGGATAAGTTCAAAGGTCTTAATTATTCACTTTTACAAATTAAACACTAAAATTCATCAAAAATAACAATTGTTTATTTAAATTTTTTAATCGCGTGACGCTTTTAATAATAATAATATTAAATGTGATTTAAGTTTATTTATGTTTTTAATTTATAATAAAAAATAATTCTTAAGAAAAGATTAGTGATTAAAACCAAAAATTATATTCGATTGACATTGTAATATATAAAAATGTTTAATAATAAAAAGGGAAGTGAATTATACACTCATACATTAAGTTTGAAAATGATAGTCATTGTAAAGTATTCCCAAATTCGATTACTTTTAAGTGCATACCCATTTTGGAGCATTTTAAATCACTTCATTTAAAAGATAACGTGCGACAGTGACTTTTTACTTTGAAAAAAAGTACTGTCAAATAACTAGAGTATTATGAAGATCTGTTTAAATGGAGTTTTTTTTGACAGATAAAGTAAAAACGCAAACAGATTAAGTTTCGAAGTTTATTAACTCGTAACGAGCACGTTCACTTTCATTTTCACGTTTACTATGCACTTTCACTATTCATTATGCATGGTGAAGTACTAATGTTGATGCATAAAAAATGGATTTTTAACAAAAAAAAGTATAAAAAATATGAAAAAATATAAAAAAATATAAAATTATTAACATACTGAAAGAGGTAAGTATGCTTTAAATTGCATTTATTAATCATGAATTATGATTTATTATGAGTGTCATACTAACAAAATGAAAGTATTAAACATCGTCATATGTATTCAAAAATTAAAGTGAATAATGAAACGGTGTTATTATTTATCGATTAATTTTATACTTTATGCATTATGCATATTTCAATTTCCATTTTATTATAAATGTTCACATGTATACATTTCACAAACTATTAATTTATTACATACTTTTGTTACGGGCTTTAGAATTAAGATAAATAAATCTTACAATTGTCAACACAGCAAATTACATGATATTGCATTGTTAATCAAATACAATGCAAAGTTAACATTTATTCATTCGCACATAAAAATGTTCAAATAATTTCAAATGCAATTAATCGAACAGTTTTTTTTCCATTGTTAATGCATTGTTAATTTGAATATATAATTTATCATTGTATTTGAATATCTAATATTTCATTATCGATTTAAGAATTAAAAAAAATATTGATTCTTTAAATTGTAATGTGTAATTATATAACATTATTATACGATGATTTTAAATGTATTTTTCTTTAATATTTCTTCAGATCGTACGCCACGGATTTCCATATCAACCGACGGCATTGGCTTTTGATCCCATACAGCGTCTTATTGCGATCGGCACCAAAAATGGATCATTGAGATTGTATCCTTTTCTTTTTAAATGATTAATTGTATTGTTGTGTCCGTATATATCTCATGAGATGATAATCGGTAAAAAAAAATGAATATCAAAGTGATGCGATGTGTGAGTTTTTATTGATTTTTACATATCACATTTGCCATTGGGATATATGCGACTTTATATTGTCATGCTATAGATACATGTATTTTTAAATACTCTTTTTATAGAAATTTTTCGTTTTTGAAACAAATTTATTCATTTCCTTTTTTATTGTCACATTACTAATACTGCAGATCATAAAAAAATTGATATATTCATATATATTTATATTATTATTATGCATTAACTCCCTAAAACAGGTAAAAACAGCACATTATAAATAAAAAAATGTTTTTCATAAATGAACAGTTAAAATATTTTATTATTAAAACACTTTTCATATAATACATACATGTATGTTTAATAACATGAAAATGTATAAAATTGCATTTTTAGTTAGCATTTATAAATTACAATTATTTAATAGTCTATAAATTTTATTAACCTTTTATAGAAATAACATTTCTATATATTAACCTGAAGTATGTAAATCCCATGATAATTTACACATTTTAGAAATTGCCTCAACACACTTTCACATAATGATCTACAAAAGTATGAAACTATTCAGTGTTCAGTGTTCGGCACTATCAAAGGATACATGAGGGTTGACTCACTTTAGAAAACACTATAAACATACAGCACTTTACTTACAAAATATTCACGTATTTCTCAATGTAATTTTTATATTTCAATATTTATTCCCTTTAAACTTTTCACTATTTTTACATTTGAGCCCTCAGAGTTTTAAACTTTTCAGAACACTGATATTACCTTTTAACTTTAAGCAAATAGTGATATGATATGTGAATAGTGATGATAATGTTCGAATTCACGAACTTTTTTAATGTCCTTTTAATGATATATTAAATATACATATGTACAAATTCAATAATTTGCATTTTGCTTAAAACCGTTGCTAAAGATTCATTGAATCGTTGAGATCTATTATTAGTTAATTATAATTTTCCACGATAATTTCCCTCTATAATTAACAAATAATTATGAAATATTAATAATAATGACCGCTTTTGTTATTGGAATAATTTGGATAATTTATATTCAGAAAAATAAAATAAAATTTATTATAATAATGCGTATGACATGTAAAAATATACAACACATACGTACATCCTGAAATTGACAATAGAAAAAAACATAATTTATTACGAGCATAGAGTGCAATAAATATATGAGAATGATAATAATAATAATAAAAAGAGTTCAATACACAAAAGGATTGTCTATTGTGTATATATACTTCTATATTATTACGATAATTTTTTGCTTTATTATTTTCCTCAACTGAATCGTTAACTAAATAGATTAGGAAGACCGGGAGTTGACATACATGTCCAGCATGTACCAGAATATCCCGTAATACAGATCATATTCATTATGAATGAAGTAAGTATTGCAAATGATCTCATACGGTATGCGGCATTCCAATCACTATTGGAATGGCGTTCAAATTCCTTTTCCCTTTTTTATGTTTCGTTCTCTATGTGATGTTCTCTATGTGATCGATATCCATTTAGAAACTGCGGTTCACTTTCATTGCACTCAATGGATGATGACTCTCACTTCGCGTTAATAATAATATAAAGAAATGACATTGCCTCTGTCCTCCTCTTATTGAGTATTTTATGTATTTATGCATAGTGTTATGTCACGCTTTTTATGGCTTTGTTTTTGTGTGAATGCGTATTTGAATTCATTGAATAAAATCTCATTTTGAGAGTCCATCATATATCTTTTATACCATCAGATGAATATCTGAAGTATTACATACTATTATTATTATACATGCATTGTATAGTATTATGAGTTAATTTTCTCATTCCATTCATGCATATATATAATTGAAAGTGTCACGAAAAATGATCTTTTTCCCTCTTTTTTCTGTTTTTTTGTTTAATTCCCCCATTTTCCGATTTTTTTATTATTATATTATATTATATTATATCACATTATTTCACACTTTCTCTTTAGGGATCATTAATTACTTTATGCGCTGATGACAGTATTCATTTATGGAATTTGCGTACAAAACCACCGGAGATAGTGCATTCTTTAAAATTTCAAAAGGAAAGGTATTAAGTGCACGCACAATTTTTAAAAAATTCTTTTTAAAATTTATTGATATTATTAATATTTAAACAATTTTCAAACAAAAGAGAGATGCACTATTAAATTGATTTAAATTCACATTCCGTTTTCTGACCATTGAAATTGATATATAACTAGAGTTACGTTCATACATTTGGCATTCCAAAGCAAATGGCTTTATATTGGTACAGAACGGGGCAATATTCATGTTGTGAATACAGATTCTTTTATGCTGTCGGGTTACGTAATCAACTGGAATAAGGCTATTGAGTTGTGAGTTTTATGGGACTTAAACCTAAAGATAATATAATGCTTAAGTCGGTGCTTTTTATAAGATCACGGAAGACGCATCCGGGATCCATTGTTCATTTAAGCGATTGTCCGATTGACTCTAATAAAGTAAGCACTATATTGTGGCGTCATATAAATTTATTCATTTCACTTTCAATATAATTTATTTTTTTTTATTTCACTTTCGATATAATTATTTTTAAATTTTATTATTTTATTTGAAAAATTTATTATTTATAATTTTTTTTAATTTTATTTCACTTTCAATATCATTTTATTTTAATTTTATTATTTTATTTGAAAAACTTTAGCTCTTAATTGGATTTGACTGTGGAAGTATTGTTATGTGGGATTTAAGGAACAAATCTGCCGATTTTCGGCATCATTACTCTGAGGTGAGCATTTACCTTTAAAATTTAATTAAATTTTAGATGAGTGATTTAACAGTGTGATATAAAATGCTGAATTTTAGAAAAAGTAATACATTGTGTATTACAAGGATTGTAATTCGATTTATATGTTAATGTGTATGTTACCATTATCTATTAATAGAATTGATGAAAACGTTCAATATTATTTCTTTTGAATTTATTTATTTATATAAATAAATAAATATAATATAATATAATTTGAAATACAAATTTTTCTAAATGTTTACATGATGTATAATTAAAAATATTTTCTTTAAATATTAATAAAGGGTTTACGATCAATTTCATGGCATCATGAGGGTCGTCAGTTTATCTGCAGTCATAATGATGGATCTCTCGCGACATGGAATATTCGAGGATCAAATAAACCCGTGTCGATCGTTCATCCTCATGGTATAGTATTATTATTAAAGCGTCTGAAAATATGTATGTTTGAGTTTAAAAATGTATATTAAGTTTTACTTTAAATGTAAAACATTAACATATATAAGGCCGATTGTTAAAGTGCGACTTAATACACTTGAAGTACATAATTTTAACTCTCATACATATTTTACATATTTTTCGACACTTTAATTATTATATACACTTAACTGCCTTAATAGTGAATATTTAGGGCACAAGAAAATGTTCACTATAAACGAGTGAATTTTGTATTTGAATGCACTAAATAGCTGCAGAATAGTGTTCACTATAAAGGATTATTTACTATAACGGATGTTCACTATAAAGGCAGTGAAGTAACTAATTTCTGATGCAATTAGTGCATTGTTTTTATTAAAAAAAAATTGCATTTTTCTAATAACTATTGTATCATTGTATTTATTACACGCAACAAAATTGCATTTTTCTAATAATTATTGTATTATTGTATTTATTACACACAACAAAAGCCAAAGTTTCCAAAGATGATTTAAAACTTGAGCCATGCAATGCCATTTATAAAGTGGAATGGAGAACAGTACGAAACAGTGATTCATTTATAATATTCAGCGGCGGTTTACCATATTCAACAACAAATACATTACATGCACAAACGCCACCATCATCATCAACATCATCATCATCTCCAATTCCAAAATTAGATAAAATGAGCGGGACTCAAACGTTAACAGTGATTCACGGTAAAGCCACGACTGTACTTGAGATGGAACATAATATCATCGATTTTGTAACACTCTGTGAAGCACCATGGGAAAGTGACTTTAACGAACCCTATGCCATTGTGGTGCTCCTCTATAATGACTTAGTCGTTGTTGATTTAACAACTCCGGGGTAAGGGTATGATCATATGATCAAAATGTTTTTAAGAATAAGTATCAGTGTTGTATGAGTATTGATTTACTTTACTTTACCACAGGTATCCGTGTTTCCAAAACCCTTACTCAATGGATCTTCACGAATCCCCTGTTACTTATTGTTTATATATTGCCGATTGTCCATCAGATTTGATTCCAGCGTTTTATTCCGTTGGTTACAGAGGAAATAAAAGATCAGGATTTTCTGATAAAGAATGGCCCATTAGTGGCGGCGAATGGGGCACATCCACTTTAAGTTATCCTGAAATAATAATTACCGGGTAAGTACTTACAACTGTACTTTAACTGTACTTTTACTTTAACACTGTTCACTCCAAAGCTCTGGGGATTCGTCTGATTAGATAATTGGTGAAATCTCTGAGTTAATATCCGAATTATCACTGTTTTTTAGTGTCTAAACCTAAACATAAATAATTACTCTTTTATTGAAAGTTAATAATGCGCATCGATTTAGAATCCTCTTTTTTATCTTTTTATTATACAATTTGCGGCGTATACACCGCAGATTATGGTATTGAGAAAAGATAATAAAATTTGAAATTTTCGTCTCAGAGAGGGATAAATTCCCCGTGATTTTTAATTTTGTTGAACATTGAGTTAATTTAATTGTATACGACTTTGTTAATAATGATGAAATGAATAATTAATAATTTCTCTTAAATTTACAGTCATGCCGATGGATCTCTAAAATTTTGGGACGCATCTTCAGGTAAATGGAATACTGATTAAGAAATAGCAATGTGCAGTGAATGAAGTTATTTAAATAATTGATTATGTTATTTAATTTTTAGTTAATTTACAAGTATTATATAAGTTAAAGACTGGAAAAATATTTGAAAAACCAAAAATAAAAAATAATAATACATCATCATCAGACACGAGTCAACAACAAACAGAAAGTAATCAAGAAAATGATGATCCGTTTGCAATAGAACAAGTTGTGTTTTGTTCCGAAAGTCGTTATCTTTGTGTTGCCGGTGCATCGTCTCATATAATTGTTTTTCGTTTTATAAAACAAGAAACTCACACTGATGTTACTGTAAGTGTCAGCAATTGATTTTCATTATTTATTATTCACTTGTTATACATGTTCATGTTAACATAACACAATTCAATTGAATTTATATATATATTTAGGTTTTGGAAATTCCAATGAAATATGATGACATTGATCACGATGCAAGTCACAGTGAAACTGAAATAGCATCAGGTATTGGTTCATTACTGATTACACAGGGTTCAAGTGAGGTTCATGATAATTCATACACAAATCTGAAAGTAAAGTCGGGTCATCACAAGCGACTGCCGGGTTTTCAACCTGAGTTAGTGTGCCTTACGCCATGGATCAATTCCATGACCCCAACATATAGAATTACTTCTTTAAGTGTCAGCTCTTCAGCAGGCCTGTGAGTGATTCATTGTTAATTTGATTATATTATGCTTTTGTTTTCTTATTGAATATTGTTATATATATATGAATATATACAGTGAAACGTGTCTAAGTTGGGGACGGAAACGTCTTAATGATCGGTACTGCCGTGCCCAACTGACGACAGGTTTCACTATATACATAGTGATACATATACATAGTGATATATATATGAAAATATAGTGTTATATATATGAATGTTTAGTTATTACATTATTTTTGATGTTTGTGATAACATTGTTATAGTGTAGCATATGGAAGTGAGAATGGTCTCGTGATTATAGATTTAATCCAAAAATGCTGTGTGCTCAATGTTGGAACGTTTGAATTATATGGTCAGTATTGGATAATAATAATAACACAGTAATTGTAAATTGGAAAAACATGACTTAATTTAGTAAATTGCCATTACAGGAGCAGCTGATCCCTATCAGCGTATTGCGCGATCTCAAAAGAAAACTCCAACAGGTGCTTGTGGCGGTACATCATCATCAAAGGATAATACTGACATGAGCCATAATGATGGTGATCGATGCAAGTCACCGACAGAACAGGTAAAGGTCACGCGTTTGATACTTCTGCGCGTTGTTTTATACTTATTCCAAAACAGAATATAATATTGTTTTATTATATTGCTTAAAATATAGTCCTATAGTTATACATACACAGTCATACAGTACAGGGCGGTATCACACGCGCAACGACATAGTTAAGGTGTTTTTTGGTCAATTTGCAATTCTGATTTAATCAAACATATTACTCAAATGCATTTGACAATCACAGTCTATGGTAATAAATCAATGCCATAATATGATGCATCAATATATAAGTGCAATCGATGCATACATTTTCTATACAAATCCATTTCATTATACAGCCGATACTATTGTTATTTTTATTCTCAGAAAGTTATTAGTTCGCAGTATTCACTTTTACTGCAGAATACAGTGATAACTGATTCTGTTAACCCCTTAATTTTGATTTTATTAACCCTTATATAAGCCTTACTATTTACTCGATTCTGTCAATGATATATATATAATTATATATATAATCATATTTATATATATAATCAATGATATATATAATTTAATATATTTTATAAACAAGTTAACACTATTCAATCACTCCACTTTATTGACTAAAATTTTACTCCCAAACCCGTTAACAGAATCGAGGTATCACTGTACTGCAGTTCTGCACTTTTCAAATCATACTCAAAAGGTATACACGAATGTTTAATAAAAAGCGGAGCGATAAATTCTTTTTCTCAAAAAAATCGAGAAAATTTCTATTTCATGCAATTGTTAACCCTCTCGGGTATTACGTGCTTTTTTGTATTTTCCCAATTTGTAGTTTGGTCATATCTCGTGTTTTGCTGCTTTAATATTCTCATCACGTATTATCTAAGGTTTGCACCTTCAAAGATGTATATTCGTGTATTGTTACTATTTTTTTGGACGAAATATACATTTTGAGTAAATAATAGTAATTCACGAGTGAAAAAAATTCTTTTATGCCTTAAATTGGTTTATATTAAAGATTATGTACAAAATTGAGTTATTGTAATAGAAGTTACTGGTTATTATGAGAATATAGTATATGAAAAGAGTTTAAGTTAAACAACAATAGGTCTTAAAAGCATTTATTTTTTGACTGAATTTTTGTTTTTAGCATGTTGAGTGTCAATCTGCAGAATCTTCAATACAAAATACTCCATTATCTCCAAAGCATTGTGATGTAACAATACCATTATGTCCATTACCACCGCCACGAACTAAAAGGAAATTTTTACAGAGTTTTAAACCTCTCAAAGATGACAATAATACAGTTAAACCTCTCAAAGATGACAATAATAAAGTTTTAGATAATAATTCACAAAGTAAGGGGCTAAATTCCAGTGAACAGACAATTAAT
>JAQIWM010000064.1:0-17039 GCA_034695285.1 Eniochthonius minutissimus | reverse complement strand
AGAAGAGAGAGAGAAGAGAGAGAAGAGAGAGAAGAGAGAGAGGAGAGAGAGGGGAGAGAGAGAGAGGAGAGAGAGAAGAGAGAGAACACACAGAAAAAAGAGAATAGCGTTATCTGCAATTAGTTAGTATGCAAAAGAACAAGAAAGGGGAGAGAATAGAAATATGGAGATGTGAGTGCTCCTGAGTGATACTGTTAAGGCACGGGTATGAGCGCAGTGAATTGAAAAGCCGAAAATCTATAAGAAATTGTATTTCTTGCCTTTGGATGCATGAATAGATTGGAAACTCCGACTCAGAGTCACAATCACACGCGAATTTAAGACAAATATTTCTCATGACGCTCCACTGAATCAAATCCAATTAAATTGCACTGTCCTCTAAACTTTACAAAAATCACCATCACTAAACCCTAATACTAGAGATGGAAAACCAATTTTATGAAAAAATCACTATGTACTTATGTATTGAAATAATCGCTTTGTAAAACTTCTAAAGAAATCCATTTTCTATTACGATTATGCTCCATCTTCCATATTATACATTATTAGCATAATGACAATTCAAGTTAACAGCTTTATATTTATTGACACATTAAATCACTTCATTTACTCACCGATCAATCTTA
The DNA here is from genome assembly GCA_034695285.1 of Eniochthonius minutissimus. Lineage (NCBI taxonomy): Eukaryota > Metazoa > Arthropoda > Arachnida > Sarcoptiformes > Eniochthoniidae > Eniochthonius > Eniochthonius minutissimus. Next base: position 16,413 of record JAQIWM010000064.1, on the reverse strand, counting down.
AGGTACACAAAACGCGAATAAATGAAAATCATAATCGTAATCGGCACTCTTTACCAATATTGGTATATATATATAAATATACATGTATATAAATATATATATGTATATATGAAACAAGTTTTTTTGTTATCATTTTTTCCATTTTTTATTTCGCTCATGATTTTCAAATTATGTCATATTCAGAAATAATAATATCTTTTCCTTTTCGTTCATATCATATGATAATCCAAATGAAATTTACTATATCCTCATGAGATTAAAAAGCGCAAAGATAATGAAAGCCATAGATAGAGAAAACCAACAAATTAATGTTAAACATTAACTCATCTGCAATTTAAATGACAAAAAAATATTGACACAATTAATTTTCTAATTAATACATAATCATTTTTTGTTAATAATAAATTGTTATTATTATCAGACCATCTATGGACAGGAGAAAAATGATAAAGAAAAAAATACAATACTTTCGCATCTATAAAATTTTCTCATCTTTTTTTAGTGCAAAAAGACTTTAAAGATTGAGATGAAAATTTTTATAAATATATATTGTCACCGGTGAATGATATTTATATTAATATTTACTTAAAAAAGACACAAATCATAATTAAACACTGTTTTTAGTCATTATCTATATTTAGTCATAGTCGTGTGTCACAGTGTCACAGTGTTCAGGAAGAACATTATTTGCAGGCTCTTGTCTTTGTCTTTGTCATTATTTAACAAAATTAATGTCTAATGTCAGATGAATAATAATAATCACACTCAAAAAATAATAATAAAAACAAAACGAAAACCAAAATTTTCTATAATAATAAAAAAAACACTCATGTCTGTGTTAACACTTATTTCATTTAAAAAACATTTTAGAACATTTTAGAACCATTAAAAACCGCACACAAATATTTCATTTATAATCATTAATAATTATTAATAATTATTCATTGTTTTCAATGTCCGTTTTCAATGATTACATTGTTGTCGTGTTGACATTGTTTTTCAAATTTCTATACTCTCTATTCCTATTACAACAGTTAAAATTCGGAATTTTTTCTCTGTATCTTTTTGTTTGTAAAGATTAAATAATAGATTATTATAATAATTATTATTACAAATAATTTTAATAAAAAACCCTGTTTTTGCCACAGTGTTATATCAGTGTAATAATTTAAAAATCATTTTTAAATAAAAATTTGGAAGTAATGAAAAAAGAGAAAAAAAACATATACATACATGTATATGTTGACATAGAAAAACATACTCTTGACTTAAGTGTGTTTAACGCGTTATAATTATTATTAGATAATAATCAAACTCAAGCCATGCAACTAATTAAATTTAAAATACACAATTAACATGATCGTCATAGTATTACGTCGGGATGTAGTTATTTTGTGGGGTTTGTTTGTTTCTTTGTACTAAGAAAGTGTCTCCATACACAATGTGTTGTCATTATAGTAATATATAAGGCAACCATATCTTGTTTTATCTTTTACATTAATTTAGTACCTAATCATTCAATAATAATAATAATATAAAACAACTAATTTAGTACAATTTACAGTACAATTATTAGCTCTACAATATAATAATAAACAGTGCAGAAATAATGATTTTTTAGAGAGAAGATTTAGTAATGAGAGTGACGAAGCGCTTCATAATTAAGCAGAGACAATTATATTAATAATATATTATATAAATATATTATATTATAATATATTATATAAACATATTATTTTATAATATATAATATTAACATATTATTTGTCAAAAGTTTTCGCTTTCGTTTCAATAATGGATACTTTGTATCAGTTCATTTCTTAGGGACACATTTGTTGTGTGTATATGTGTTTTATTAAATAATTTATTTTTTATCTCTTTAATTAGGCACTTTATTGCAATTATTCATTTAATTGATCACACTATGGTTAATTGTTCTGATGTAGTGCCTCCTCCTTTATACTTTTCTAGTTAATAAATTAATTGAAAGGCCGCGGTAAAGCGGGATCAAACCCTCCTTGTTTGTCCCTATGATGTAACCGATAATTGATATATTTGTTTTTAATTTGCATACTTTTAACGAATTCTTTGGCATTATTTATATTATTATTATTATTATCATTATTATTATTATTATTATTATTATTTATATTAATATCTAATAAAAAGCCAATTGTAATTTCACCATTAGTGATGTGATTATCGACCAGAATATTAACGTTATATAAAACGTTATATTAACGTTATATATAACGTTATATACAACGTTATATTAACATTATATAAAACGACATGATTTTTTGTACCGGTGAATTGTTTTTTGTTGTCTCTGCTCTCATTTAAAATATAATTAAAAACTCACGAAATAAAACGAACACATAATTAATTAAAAACAATATTCCGGAAAAATCGGATCATCGGATTGGTCGATAAACGAAGGGGGATAAAAATATTAACATGACATACAATTTACTATAACAAATTCACTATTTCAATAGTTATAAATGATTGGGCAGCGTGGTAATGGTTAAGAATCGGAATCCTTATCATTGCTGCATGCACTTGTATTTGATAGTGATGTATGATGAAGTGCCACGAGTGACATATCGGCATTAATATTGGCATTTTGATTGACCACACACTTTCTCATATGCTTCTCTAAAGTGCTCGGTACAGAGAAAGGCATATCGCAGAAGCGACATTTGTAAACATCTTTTCCGAGTCTTCCGTGGGTCTTCATATGCCGCGTCAACTTTGAGCTTTGGGCGCATGCATATGAACACAATTCACATTTATAGGGCTTTTCACCAGTATGTGATCGTCTATGAACAGTCAGATTTGAACAATTCTTAAACACTTTACCACAATATTCACAGGTATCATTACGACTCCGATGATGATGATGTTCTTTGCGTGTTCTCTCATGTGACGGTGGCGTTCCCGAAGTTCCGCCACTGGCTGTTGGTGATGCATTAGAACTATTGCTATTGATGGCTGCGGATGAAGGCGGCGTTGACAAATGTCTGGAACTCGATGGTCCCGGTCGTGGACTACCGCTCGTTGTTGATATTGTTGATGATGTTTTGTTAAAGGCACTCTCCACGACTTTGTTTCGTACCAAATCAGCCGCTGATAATGTGGACACTGAATCAGAGGCTGCAGATATATGATGAGCAAATGACGCAAAAGGATTGGCGGCGACTGATGGTAACCAAAGGCCGGCATAGAGAGAGTCTCTTTGTTCTGAAGACGCAGCACTAAAGTCTAATTTTAATCGCTTCGGATCAAATGGATTGTGATGATCAAAGGCACTGCTCAGTAAACTTCCCGCAGAACTTCCAACACCCGATACTACAGAATTTCCGATTCCTGCGACCAAATCATTAAAACTCGGACCGTGTGGGCTCAGTCCGTGATGTGAATGATGATGATGCTTTAGGATATTATTGATATTCAAATTGCCGCTGTTATTTTCAGATGATGACAAATGACTGGATGAAGATGATGGTCTTTCCTGTTTAACAGATCCAGACCCAACCACACTTTTGACACTTTCTTCTAAAGCCTGTTTATACGCTTCATTGTATTGCTGTATATCGCTCAATCCAATCTTTTCCATCACTTCACCCAAAAGTGATTGCATTGCACTCGTGGTCCGTGGCGGCAAAACAGACAATGACGAAGAATTGCCGTTTGTCCCTCGAATCTTTCCATTACCGTTGCTTGTTCCTGTCGCTCGTGACAAATCTTCGGCAACCATTTCAACACTTGAACTTCGAGAAGTTTCACCATTGTCAACGTCATCTCCCATTACTTCATCTTCAGCTTCTTCATCTTCATCATCAATATCTTCCTCATCATCAATATCATCATCATCATCGAGATCAATATCACCGCCATTAGTTGTCGTTGGGACATTGGTATTGTTTCTGGACGATGGTGTTGAGGAATCGGGTATTGAATGTGCTGAATCAGTGGTATTCTCAGAACAGTTAACATTTAAAGAGGTATTATTGAGTGAATTGTTATTATTTCTTCCTCTTGAGTGTGTCTTCATATGTCTCTTAAGCTTTGATGCCTGTGTACACGCGTGATTACAGATATGACATTTGAATGGTTTTTCTCCGGTATGCGACCGTCGATGGACAATTAAATTACTCATAAAGCGAAAAGATTTTCCACAAAATTCACATGATTTAGTTTTAGGACTCAATGGCTGCAGAGACTGCATTGTCGGTGTTGCGGCACGATCTGATATTGTTGTAGTGAGTGAAACAGTCGGAGATGAGCGGTTAGTTGAGGAAGACATGGGCAAATATGACGGTGGAGTTAATTTACGTCCGGGTGATGCTGAAGTCCCACCGGCAGTTGTTCCAGTACCAGAGGCAGCGGGACTTGTTGCACCTGCTAGTTGACGCAAACGCTGCGAATAAAAATCCATATGCGAATCAAAGGACAACGTCGGCGGAGGCGGAAGAGCTAAACTTGAATTGCTCGATAATCGTCCCGACCCTCCTGAAGAGCTCTTTATAGCAGATGATGTTGAATCTGCAGCGCCCGCGTTAAATGAAAAACTATGAGCATCGGGAAAAATCCCCGCCGTGTGATGATTCAAAGTCGAAGATACATTACTGCCCCCAAACAAATCGACATGACCGTGCCCGTGACCATGTCCGTGACCGTGACCGTGACCGTGACTAGCATTAGCACCAATCGAACCTGATGTGCGTCCAGCAGCAGCTGCTGCCGCTGCCGCTATAAATGATTGAACCGGGAATTGTCTTTCACTCAATGGCATACGCAAAAGTTGCAATGCCGAAGGATGTGATGGCAAAGAATTGACAACAGAACTTGACTGTGAACTCGAAGAGTGACCCCCTCCTATTAGTGTTGTACTCGAACCACCATGATGATGAACATCAATTGGAGGTAATATATTCGGTTCATTGTGGAAAATGTCCGTATAGATCTTTAGACCATGAACATTTTGAGCGTGTTGTATCAATCCCCACGCAGAGCTAAATATTTGTTTACACGTGCAACACATTTGCGAAATCGGCTCTGAAATTAAATTATATAAAAATCAATTAACATCAAAATTAATCAAAAATTAAACCCCAAATTAAATAATAACATTTAAATTCGTTTAAATTGAGGAGAATTAACTGCGCACTGCATTGTTATATAAGCACAGGAAAAGGAAATTATAGCGGAACCTCTGAAAGAAGGGCTGCGATAAGTCTCTTAAACCTAAAGATTTAAAAATTTCACTCAAAAATAACTAATTTTGGTGAATGTCTCCCTTTTAACAGATGAAGTCTGAAGCTGAGTCAGAGAAAAGCCAACGAATTCAATATATGCAAATCGCGAGCAATGAGCGGACAGGAGCTGTTGGAAAAGAGAGTGAGAGACTAAAAGGAAATTAAAGCGCAAAACTGCAAAGAGCGGTCATCATCAAGTAACCATCCATCTTTGTCAGGACCTCCTGCAATCAGCTCTCTCTCTCTCTCTTCTCTCTCTCCTTCGCTCTCTTCTCTCTCTCTCTCTCTTCTCTCTCTCGTACTATGCTCTTTTATCTTCCCCCATTCCCATGTTGAATCGCTGAGAAAAATTTTGATATCCCCAACAAATTCAATATAAATCTAAAACAACACACATACATTGCCGAACCCAAAGCATGAAAGACTTAATCAAAACCCAACCCATAACTTTTTGTTCGATTGTGGTGTTTTTCATTGAGAATCATAGAAAATTTTTTACAATTTTTCATTACATATGCCCATTGGGAAAAGAGAGAGAGAAAAATAGAAAGAGACCAAAAGGTATCTTATCAATCATTATGCATAAATAAAAATGTGCGGAGATGGTAATGTCCATTTCAGTGAATATACTAGTTCTATGAAGAGTTAGTTATATGCATGTTTAATACATTATTTCACATAAAAATCAATAAATGGTTTTTTGCACATTTTAAAACCCCCGAAGGCCTTTGAGCGAAGAGATGGTATAAAGAAGGGGGAGAATGAGAAGCGAAAAAGATCGGAGGTTCTGTGGCGCGCGTGTTGGATATGGTTTTAATCGGAAATGACATCTTGTCACGCGACAATGAAAACCTGAAGGGGAGTAAATTCAAAACGATGGTTGTGCATCTTTTTAGAGATATCGACACAATTCTCTACAGTAAAATACTAAAAAACGCATACAGAGCCTTTTGCTTATTTTAACACATTTTGACATAAAAATCTAACGCGATCCCTGATCAATAACATTTACAACTCTATAAAGTGTAATACGGTCACTTTAAGCTAAAGGTATTGGAGTGAGTCGTGGGGTCATAAATCCTCACATACAAAGTGCTCCTTTCTCAATAATGTTTCACTTCGCTTCGTATATATCGTGTATAGTGATATTGTGGGTGTATATTTGGCTTTTCCCTTTTGTGAATCTCTGGTCCGAGTGTAAAGGTGCCCATTGAGGGTGAAGAGAGGAGGTCGAGTGTGAGGGCGGTCGTACTACACTTTTAAGTACTGAAATGGACATTTAACAGTCAATAAATCTTTACTCAATCAGTCCAAAGTCTAAATTTGTAACTCAATCGTATTTTTGAAAAATTTGAAAAATAATTTGAAAAAATGAGTATTTATTTCTCCATTTTTGATCCCATTTTATTCATGAAATCATTAAAATGTAAGATTTTTTAAAATGGTAAAAAACTAGCAGATGGTCATAAAGTGAGAGGTGAGGCGCAGAGACCGGACGCAGAAGTCTCATCAGGTTGACTCCGGCGAAAAATGGTACTGCATATGCGTTAGTATCTTACTGTGTGTGGCATAAGACTACAGTAAAGGTAAAAAGTTTGACAAAAGATGGGCGAAGTCGAGGGTGACGTCCCCGCAATGAATAAGCTCACGAAGACTCTCACTGCAGACCAAATTGGACTCACACATAATATCCTACACATAGAATATATACGTATATGCATATACAATATATATGCATATGTACATACAATATATATAAAAAACCTACACACAGACAATTGTACACCTCACATTTAGCCCAACTTCCTGGGATGGTCACTCAAAGGCGCAGTGCTGACAGAAGTACATGTAAGACCATTTACTGGGGGAGCACAATCAGGGAGAGGGGGGAAATCATGTGCCACATATTGGGGGCGATTGTGATAACGGTTCTTCGTAAGGTGAGCATTGAACACAGCTTTAAGTATCACCATTACAAAAAAATAAAATAAATGACATAATAATTGAATATCAATAAAAATGGGGAAATATGTAATAATATGTGCGAATTTGAAAATAACTCTCCGCATTCCGTCGTAAAATGAAATACATATAAATAGTGATATAAATAGATATATGAGAATATATATGTTTGAGTATACGCAACAGTGCTCGTGTGCGCTCATTAGAAATGCGCGTCACGTATAATTTAATAGGGATTAATTACCTGTATTAATTGTATTTGTATGAGCGTCAACAGTTTGTTTTTCACCGGGTGTAGGACTGGAGCAGTGCTGGAGTCGTGCTGAAGGCGTGCTGAGGACGTTTTGTTGACGATGATGATGAGCATGATGATGTCTCAACTTTATTAATTTGTGTCTTTGTGATGAGCTGATAATACTCTGTGATGGCGTATGTTTTCGCAAATTAATTACCGGGTTTGTGTCCGACTCATTTATAATATCACCAGTATCGGGAATATCACCATCATTTCCACTAATTACTGGGATTTCGTCATTATTATCATGAACATCGTCATCGCTGTTTCCATTACTATTATAAGACGATATCCTACAATTTTCTTTATTACTACACGAGTTCACTTTATGCGAAATAAACTTTAAAATATCTGCCAAAGCAAATTCACGACGACATACACCACATACTAAAATATCCGTACATAACTGCTGTTGTGGAGAAGATTCTGTCGTTGTCCCGACAACTGATGGTGCAGTCGGCGTTGAGAGTGATGTGTCTTCTAATGCTAAAACAGATCCAAAAGAAAACATCATATTTAATTTTTCAATACGCAAATCACTTTAAAATTTAAGTTACAAATGTTACTAAAGTATTGAATCTTTCATATGGCATTAGGTCTAAAGGCTAAAGGTTTCTCGAGCTTTTTGCGATAAACATTTCTCTATCGTCACACACAAAACTGGACACAGGCACACTGTAAACTGAGCTAAAGATCAGTGCAAATGTTGGTCTTGGTCTAGACATTTATAGGTCATTATTCAAAAGTTAGTGGACCGTCCAGACCTTGGATTGTATGACGAAAAAGGCCTTGAATTGTATGAATATTAACAAAATACTGTAACGCACAGTAACTTCTGTTGCAAACTGTTCAAATGATTCCGGACGACCGTCCATGGTCCGGCAGGAGTCGAATTGAAATGCTTTTAACTGACCATGTTGTTTACGACATGCCATTGATATTGGGAGTCGAGGGCTGTTGTAATCAATTTGGGTCAACCGGATGACCAAAACAGAAGTTAGCACACAACAAGTGAAGCATTTGCTCTTTTTCAACCATAACAATACAATAATCATTTGTTCATTCATCAAAAAAAGAATCTATCCATTTGACCATGGGCCACTCAATAGTAAAAAAAAATAATCCAAAAGAGCAAAAAAGTCAGTTGCGATTACATCAATTCAATCATTTATAATATTTGTTTGTGATTCGCCATCACATATTTACAGACCATGTACGTATGTATGCATGTAACGAGATTTTTCGAATGTGAACCCATTTAGCAAATATAAATGGCCAACAAATGTGTTGGCGACAAAACAAACGTATGGTGTAATAGCTATAGGGGTTTAGGGGGTTTAGTGGGTCGGGGGAGAGATTGGCTGTAATCATCATCGTCATTAATGTAATCAATTCCCTTATGTAATATACAGTAATAGAGTAAAATAGAGTAATGTAAAAGGAGTCGCATGATACAAAAGAAGCCATAAAAGAAGAAAAGATTCGGTTCGCATTGAGGCATTGTGATTGCGAAACTATTCAGTACTATTCAGTGGGGCATTATTGCTCATCATGGCAGAGTCAAACAGTGCAGTACTAAAGTTAGCATCTCCACTCGGAATTGAGGTTTGGGTGTGGGTCCAACTTTCATCTCATTTCAAACTGAACTCTACACGTGTGTTTTGTCAGGCTCCACTCTATGCATTACATAAGCAAATACTGCACTGTTCGGCTAACTTATGCATCACATAAGTTGCATCGCTGCGTTTGACTCTTCTCAAACCCTCCACCGAATCTTCTATAATTAGCATGGTCTGCAACAGGACCTGACCTTAACTGGCGAAGTAGAGAATCACTAGTAAGTAGCCTGATGATTATTTTTAGAAAGCAGCAATGGAACCAAGAAGTTGATCCAACTCAAGAATCTATGCTGCACTATGCTCTACGTTCACATGAACCAATCCACACATACACACACACATACACATACGCATATACTCGTTTCACAACGCTTTATTTCTTGGCGCAGGTTACCTTTAACATGAGATAACATAACTCATGAGATAAAAGTGTGTAATATAAACATTGGTTGGATGGAGCAAAGTAAGCATAGTAAGCATAAACTTACAGACAATTCCCTTACTTGGCTCAAATGATGCCAAAGCCTACTCAACCATGGAATGACATGGCGAGTGTCTCCCATTGTTTCCCTTTGGGTGGTTATCAGGTCAAGAGAAGGACAACATTATTGCATTATAAAAGTAACACCCAATTTCTAGAAATGCCTCCGCTTTATATATATAACTATGTGTGCAGTAACTATGAGTATACTGTAACTAGAACTATGAGTATACTAAAAGTATAAGGCTAATGGATGAGCATTCGCACCAAAAAAATCTTTTTCTTATTTTCAACCATTTCTACGGCGACCGTAAAACTTCGAGGCACTGACACAAGCATTTTCGACTATGAATATTCAGCTGCGGTAGCGATACATTAGCACAAACTGAATATATCACTATTACATAGTATTGCATAGAGAATGTTAAGAGAGTAGCGTTATGCAGAGCTGAGTATATTATAAAATAAAAAGCAAAGCATTCCCTGAGGATAAATTCGTGACTTTCTAATAAGACAAGAAGCGGAGGGGAGAGAGTTCAACACTAACATAACGGTGCATACATAATATTGTATATTGTGTTGCCATAGTGAGGAATACGAGTTGCACTTATGCAAATGAAATGGTCATAATCATTTACAGTGCAGGTTCGCAACTTTCTTTGGCTTCTTTTAGACGATGGGCAACAAAATATCGCCATTTAATATTTCAATAACAATTTATATCTGGAAATAGTGCATTCCGTGCTCTTTCCTCATCATATATTCAATTTATAGCGGTATAATGCATAGGAAAGGCATAGGAAAGGTATGGGAATGCATTTGAGGAAAGATTTGAAAAGTCCATTTGTTACGTAAGCGATGCACATCAATTCTGTAGGGTCGTTGCGGTCAATCAGATGATAGGAAGAAAGGTGCAGACTCATGATCCCTTAAGGGGTGCTTCTGCATTACATTACATTACGTTACTAGACGCAATACAATCTCTTAGTCTCTCTCTTTCTCAAAGTACACTTCTCTATCTCTCTTTCTCCTTTCAGTCTGCAAAAGACCCCTCTCATGGTATTCTCTCCCCCTTCATCCACTTCTTTTCTTTCTCTTCTCCCATGAGGATCTTTGGCAGGCCCCTACAGGGGGGACATGCGGACAACACACATCGTGAGAGGCGAATGACCGGTAAAATCGAGTGACGGGCCTCTTTCTCTCTCTCTCTCTTTCTATTTCCTAAACGTTACGTACGTAACTGTCTGATGACCCAACATTTTTGGCCAAAACTGTGTTTAGGGGGTAACAACAGGGGTCACAGTTTGAGGAGATCGCGCTTGAACGCTCGCGATTAGAGTGAGGGACGAAACAAGGTCGTCGACCGGGCCATAGAGAATATCTGTAGTATTATGACGGAATCTAACTAATGAGGGCGGTTATAGAGTGGCGCAATCCTTGTGACGGTCACTTCAATGTTTTTCTCTCTATTATGGGTATGATAAAACAAAATGATAAGGATGAGGAAAAATATTTGAGACAAAGCGGTGTCAGGTGACCTCATGCTGACTTGATACAGCTTATCTCATATGTAAGTATTCTCGTAGGCTTTGCACGTGGTCGGATAAGACTTTGAAGAGGAAAAGGTCATCATCAAGTTATGCAAGTGATGGAATGTCCACCTGGGGGCCTTCATGGGACCAGTTTTAACTTTCAAGATGTTTGCCCGCCGCGTGAAGGTGCCCAGAGGCAGGTGCTTGACCGTCCACCGTCACTGCATTACATAAAGTGGTCGGTCGAGGACTGAAGGACTGGTTACTGGTTATCATTCTAGTTACTGAGGTCCATGGGCAGGAGTCACGAGTGGATCTATGCCATCAATTCCTAATTCACTATCCTGTGTAATGTTATGAAATAATGCGCTTAAAAAATTTATTTATTATTGGGTCAGGATCTTATTTACTGCGCACCGATCCCTTTATATAAACCGCCTTTTAGTTTATGTCTTATGAAATAATTAATGACTTTCATAAATTATGAGTTACTTCTTTTTCAATTCATTTCTTTTTCCGGTCACTTAAATAACTATAATAAACTATAATAAACTATGATAAAGTGATAAAACAATATGTAATAATTATTATTATTATCATTTTAAAATATATAACTAAAAACACTTGAGAAATGGAACTTTCTTTAACATTAATGATAAAGTTAATGAATCAATTATGAGATTATGAATATGAATATAATACACATAATTATAATCTTTTAAAAATGAATTGTTAATGCTGATGTGAGACAAAATGTCATACACGAAAGAGGATGTACAAAATGTAAAATTCTTTATTTTTCTCATTTCCAAATCTGTTTCTCTCAATTGAATACTAGTGAATACTACTATTTGAGGTCAAGTGTTTTTTCGCGGCATACTGCAAATATGCAAACACCATTTACAGAGGCAATATTATTAAACAGCATTACAGGATTGAGAGTTAACATTTATGCTCAACGTTTTTTGTTTTCCAAAGAGGCGTATCAGTATTTGACCAAAGAGGGGGATTTTAATATTTACTGACCCAAGGTCACATTTACGAGATAACTTGAAATATAACAACAAAAAACCGGGCTTGTGATGGACCGGCACATAAGTGACACTCCCAATCTGTATGCAGTATTACATGATTTTGTGCATGAGCAACATTCTAACATCCCACATGAATAGTCATGGTCATTTAGCCGTGCCTACGCAGATATAAGGACACCACAAGTTAGAGGCACACACCCTGAGAATGTACAATCTTTTGCTCCTCAACTGCCCAAAGGAGAAAAGAAATGCTATAGTAATGGTAAAGAAATAGTAAAGAAATGGTTGAATCACTTTTATGATGAAGAGACCTCTCACATGGATAATATGCATGTTGCACATTTCAGATGTTCCCCTACGGATTGGCCCCCATAGTGTATGGCTTTATGTGTATGAATTCAATGTATGTACGGTGCATTTGATTAGGTCAACAACATCACGGAGATGGATGGGTCGATGGGAACCCGAAATAAAATTCTAGAAGTAGTCACTAGTCACTAGTAGCCACATAAGGCTAAAAAACGTTTGGGGAGAGTTTGAGTCGAGTTTTTCGAGTGGTGATGCACATATACAACATTTGAAGAGATTTTAGCAAAGGTATTAAGAGGTAGGGCCGTGTATATTTGATGCTAAAGGAGAAGCTGTTGCAGAAGCAACAGGAGCATCATCATACTATTGCATACTACAGGGGCATCATTCCATACTATTGCCTTAAAGCAATGAAACAACGCCCATTACTGCAGTTAAATAATTTTCTGCGAATAATTAAGAGGAAGGAAAGAGTTATATGCGTTTACATGAACGTAATAGTTTGTGACTCTTAATGTCCCATCGCATGTTTCACTGTCCGGTGAAAAATTTGTCGCCGGACGGGGAAAGAAGTAACAGAGGGAAACGTCGTAACTCATATCGAATGTGTACGGACGTCGGTCGCGCCCAATGACACATCACCAGAGAAATAAAAAATTTGTCGATTTCACTACAAGAATATGAGGAGGACACATAACAATCAATAGCCGCATGAAAGTGAAAAGAGGAATGGGACATAGGAATGGGACATTTCTACTTTCCACTGTTCAACCCCCTCCGGATCAGGTGCACACAATAAATTCCTTTGTAAAGTTTTATTTTTCTTGACCTTCAGCTTTTTTATTTCTTAAAGAACTGTGGACACGCCGCGAGCGATTCTAATTCTTAACTTCAATCTCATGGTCCGAGTGCAGAGCTGTTACGGCAGCAGTGAAGTGAAGTATATACAAACATTACATGGAACTTTTATCCCCCTCTATTCCGAACCCCCTAACATCTGAGCCTTCTTCTTTTGTGCAGGGCCTTGAGAATGAGAAACTCAACAGTGAAAAGAAGAGGCACGAAGAAGAAGAGAACCCTACGACCATGGCACGGCCGTCCAAACCAAAGCCAAATATACAAAGTTAGAAGCAGTTGTTACTGCAGTGCTTTTGGCACTCACTTTTTTAGCTTTTTTACGCTCCACGCCAATGTGAGGAGTAAAGTTGAATTTGAGAGAGAGAGAGAGAGAAGAGAGAGAGAAAAGAGAGAAGAGAGAAGAGAGAGAGAGGAGAGGAGAGAGAGAGAGCGAAGTATGAGAGAGAAGGGGGGAAATTATAAAAGAGTGGGGGATACAATCAAACGGACCATCATCATCATGACCGGACCCGAAGTAAAAAAGGAAATGCAGCTGCAGGGGGGTCAACAGCGGGAGAAAGGCGATGCCTTTCGTAAAGGCAAAGGCTGTATGCATGCAACAACTATAGTTATACAGCAGTTTGATATAAAAGCAGCTGTTTTATCCATCAAACATGTTCCATGTTATCGCTCCTTTGGACAACCAAAATACTCTTCCATACTTCTCACAGGACCCTCAATGCCTTCACACAGTTCTAACATAAGAATGCGCCTTTACATGACCTTTAAGACGCGACCCCTTTATAAAAGCATATATTAATGCCCCTTAAGAATAAATCATAAGACTCGCGAATGCCAAACTGTGTAATCATATAGCCTCAGAGAGGGATGTAATTGTAAATAAAAATGTGTCTCTATCTCCACATACACACACATATACACTCAAAATAAAAAGAAAGACCTTCTCACACTTCAACTGTGGTGCAATACCATGAAATACAAGAAATAAAGCCTCTGATATGCCAATATCCCAGCAACAGAATGAACAACAGTATTACTAAACATAGACAAAACTGAACTTTTTTAGTGGACATTCACACTGACTCTATGCATCTGGTATTAGATAAAATGAATATAAAGCCGAGTATAAAGGTTGGTATATACTTTATACATGTATATATGTATATACGTATGTGTATATACGTTCATATACGTTCGTATAAAGGTACCTGCATTTATAAGGGGCACTGTAACTTATAAACAGGGGAATCGACATATACATTCAAAAGGGGGACAAATTACATATATGCACTCTAAAGACAGCTGCAATCGTATATAGTGATGGGCACCAAATAAAATAGAAATAAAATTCACCTCTCAATACACCTGGAAATGTATTACTAGTGACTAGTTTGAGTGTATATTAGAAAATGTGTATTAGAGAGGTGTATTGCGAGAGCGCAGTCATCGTGACTGTGCCCAAAATAATATTACTTATGCATGCGATAACTTATTTTATATATTTCGTCATTAGATTAGTGAATAATATATCGATTGAATAAAAGTTGACACTGTTACATGTATACATGAATTACATGTATTTATTGCAAAATAATAGAAATCAATTCAAATGGACTCTCTCTTTTATAATTGTTTATATGTTTATGAATGAATATTATTTTTATTATTATTATATATATGATTAAAGATATGTTCAAATGCCTCATCATGAATCAGTATCACACTCATAATTTCATAATACATATAATACATAATACAATACTCGCGCATTACACAAACAATGCCAAAACACACACTCACAAAATGTTAGGGAATGCTCAGTAAATGCTCAAATGCCATAAATGTGCTCAAAAACTGGCGCTGGTATCACATAAGCACTATGCCCACATAAGGAATGTGTCCACTCATATGAGTTATAAAAAAGTTATGTCCAAAAGTTATATAACAATCAAAGTATATGCATTAAACAAATATCTCATCAATTGCCACACCCTTAGAGCATGAGATGACCATCAATAGAGGCGATGTCTCATTACACGCAATTGTAAAGTATTTTTCAATGCATAATTTTTTAATTGAACGCATTATATACGGTCAGTATTTGAATAATAAATAGTAAATACAGGGGGGTTATAAAATGAAATTTAATTTATTACTTACAATTGACTAGTCGTTTACGTGGTTGGGGGTTTTCTTGCTTCCGTCGTGACATTGTTGTGAGCAAAGAAAAAATTAAAAAACAACACCACAGCACACACTGAATAAAAATGGGATTCAATACAACAGCATTGCCATTGCTGTAAGTCTCATGTTCATATATATGAGAGAGTGTTATATATATATGTTATGTGTGTGTGTGTGTATGTGTGTGTGGATGTGTGCAATGCAATGGCTCTCAAATGAAAATGGCCGGTGAATGGAGAAGTGAATGGTGAATCCGTGGAAACACCACAAACGCAGTGTTACGTGATGGTTACGATGGGTTTGGGGGCAGGACAACACTATTGGCGAAGACGCTATCCCTTTGCAACGAGCGATAGCCCACTACTAGATTGTACTAGCAATAGTACTAGTAATAGTGCACAACCAGAGTCTATGCCAAGGGATGGTTCACTAATTATTCGACTATTTTTTAGATCTTTTTAATTATTAATTACACTTTACACTATAATAAAGTTTTCAACTGTTTTTTATATGATTTTTTTTTATTTCATTTTCAATAAATCTCTTTTAATTATTATTCAATATTATCATTATTTAAGTATTAAACTTTTACTTTTTACTGTTTTTTATCTTTTTCTCTCATATAAACTTTTGTTAACTTTTTAATATACATATGTATTACTTGAAAGTTGACTCTTCCTCTATGATATCACACATTTTTAACTTTATTTCTCTCATTTGCCCGTTTGTCTCTCGGTTTGCAAATGCATTGAAATATATTATATATATTATTATCATCAGTGAAACACTAGAGAATGATGAACTAGAGAATGATGAGACAGTGTTGACATTGCTTCATACTGTTGAGAGAGTCCAAAGGGGCGTTCGGTTATTAAATA
>JAQIWM010000063.1:0-17183 GCA_034695285.1 Eniochthonius minutissimus | reverse complement strand
ATAAAAATTCTCATATAATAAGCACCGAATTATACTAATGCATGGTAAAAAAGTTACAAGAATATTCTCACGCTTGTTCTATGGGGGGGGTGAAATGGTGGGGCGTGGGAAAGGAAACTGATTTTTGGGGAAGGGTCAAGGACGATGACAAAGGTTAAGAAATTTGTGAAGTGATTACAGCGGCCGGTCACAGGAATGTTTAAAACATGGTTAAATACCACTGAACTCTCTCTCTTTAACACCGAAGAGCTTCGGACATAATAATAATAAAAAGTGACGTTTAATAATAGAGATGAAAGACCCTTTTCTCATTGTTATTTCATCAATTGTCATCAATGTTATTGATGATTATGTAATAATTGAAAAAGATAATGGAAACATTTTAATTATAAATGTTTTATCACAATATTGATATTTTAATGCAATCGTTATGCGATTAAACTTATTTTTTATCACTTTTTTTAATTCTTTTTTATTTCTTATTAAATTATTTGTAATTTCTTATTACAATTTTGCTCAATTTTAACAATTTTTTCATTTTAATTATTATCAAAATAATTTTGAATAATAAATTATTATGTTTAAATCAATATGAATATTGTAATAAAAGTCTTATAAAAGTTAATAAACACTTTGCACTTTACTGTTGCACAAGTTTTTTAAAGCGTTATTTATGGATGAATTTAAGTCACATGCTGTTGCCATTGGTGATGTCATATACAAAGTGAGTTCACATAAAATGAAGTATTATTACGTAATAAATGTAAAAGGGGATTGAACTTTGCGCATGAAAAATCACAGCAAACAAATAGCAGGGAGTTTAAAAGTAATAAAGTTATATCGTTATTAATGTAAGAATCTCTTTGTGGAGCACACAAACAAAGGACATACAAATACATTGACATTCAAAAGCAGTGTTTCATTTGAGAGTATAAAAAGTGTCATGATGAAAATGGCTCTTTAATCATTTTAATAAAGTGAATCATCATCATTAAAAACAAAAAGAAAACGTCATTTAAACAATACTCTCAATACAATGGATGAAACTGAAGATAATAACAATACATATAATGATTCAGATGATGATTGTCAATCCGACGATGATGGTGACGATGACGATGATGATTGTTTTGGTGATTATTATGCACATGCCGATGATCAAATGGATGATGCAATTATTATTGGATCATCACAAGAGAATAATGATCCGGAATATTTTGAATACGATTGTCTTGAATTGGCTGATGTCGAACGTCACTTCAATGAACAGGTCGAGTCAATATCGGGACAATTACAAGTGTCACCATCATTGGCAAAGATGATGTTACATCGTAATGAATGGAGAGTCGATTTGGTTGTTGAACGATATAAATGCGATTCGAGTAAATTATTACTCGACACGGGTATTAAACCATTGTTGAGATATTCATCACCATCAAGTGGATCATCATCAGTAAATGCGCATTTTATAACTTTAATTTTCGACGCCATTAAATTGCTATTTTTAGATTTATAATGTTTATGCGTATTTCAATACTTAAATACTTTAATACTTTAATGCATTTTAAAGGCATTTTATTATTAAATTATTATTAAATTCTCTTATTAATTTACTCAAATTGTATTTCAATTAAATACGATTTAATTATAATGAAAAATGTATTTTTTAAGGGATCATCATCATCAAAGGATTCACCACAACCATCATCATCAAGTAAATCATCATCGTCATCATCAATGAGTAGCTCAGTGTTACGATCACGCGTGAGTTTTATCTCATGCAATATCTGTTTACAAAACTGTCCTCCGGAATATTATAAATCACTAAATTGTGGTCATATATTCTGTCGCGAGTGTTGGTCCCATTATCTTGAAGTAAACATATTAAATGCAATCACAACCGACATCGAATGCATGTCATTGGGTTGTCGTATACTTGTTCCTGAAGATTTTGCAATGAATTTATTAACAAAATCATCACTTCGGGATAAGTATCAACAGTTTGCGTTTCGTGATTATGTTAATTCACATCCGCGGTTAAGATATTGTGTCGGCGCAAATTGTTCCATAATAATACGCGCAAAAGATCCAAAAGCAAAACGTGTCACATGTAAACATTGTAAAAGTATATTTTGCTTTAAATGCGGCGCTGATTATCATGCGCCAACAAATTGCAGCACAATCAAATTATGGTTAACAAAATGTGAAGATGATTCAGAAACGGCAAATTATATATCTGCAAATACCAAAGATTGCCCGAAATGTCATATTTGTATTGAAAAAAATGGAGGATGTAATCACATGCAATGTTCATCATGTAAACATGACTTTTGTTGGATGTGTTTAGGTGATTGGAGAACACACGGATCAGAATATTATGAATGTTCCCGTTTTAAAGAGAATCCCAATATAAGTACCGAATCAGAGCACGCACAGGCACGTGCGGCATTAAAAAAATATTTACATTATTACGAGCGATGGGATAATCACTCCCGTAGTTTAAGACTCGAGGAACAAACATTACAACGGATTAAACAACGAATTTATGAGAAAGTTATGGCCAATCGCGGGACATGGATCGATTGGCAATACCTTTTGGATTCCGCCGCACTTTTGGCCAAATGTCGTTATACTTTAAAGTATACATATCCTTATGCCTATTATATGGAAATGGGTCCGCGGAAACAGTTATTTGAGTATCAACAGTCACAATTAGAGGCCGAAATTGAAGCTTTATCGTGGAAAGTCGAACGTGCGGAAACCACAGATCGTGGCGATTTAGAGAATCAAATGGATATTGCGGAAAAGAGACGCGCGACTTTATTAAAGGATTTTTTAGCATAATATTTATTGATTTTTAAAATTATTCATTATATATCATTGATTATTGATAATAATATATTATTATGAAAATGGTGAATTTATCATTATTGATAATATATTATGAAAAATTATAATATATTATTATGTCATTTCAGTGTTTTTGAATTTATTATTCAAATATGATAATATATGAATGATTTAATTGATTATTTAAGTATCATTTGAATTTATATTGAAAATTCTTTTTTTGTTGTTTTTAATATTATTTAAATAATGATTTTAACTCAATTATTATTATTATATTTAATATTATTGGTTTATTATGTGCGTTTTAAATAATTAAGTGATTTTATTATAATTTCATTCTGAGAATTAATGATTTAATTATAATTAAAAATTAATTTTTTTATATTCGCAGATTTAAGCATTGATTACTGTGAATTTTATTATTATTTAATTCGTTATAATTGTTTATGTTATTTTTAATTGAAAAAAATGATTAAAAATTCAAAGAACATTTATGAGTGAATGGAAATTTATTAATAAAGATAATTATGAATTTATAATTAAAAATCAATAAAAAATAAATATGAATTATGAGATGCAATAAACTCATCACTTTCAGATCGCGATGATAATATCATTTATATCATTAATTATAATTATATAAAAGTTTTTGCATTAATAATTTTGCAATATTTTAAGCGAAAGTTATTACTTATTAATAATAAAACAAAAAAATCATAATAAAAAGAAATAAAAATAATGTGTGAGAATTGCACACTTTTATCAGATAAATATTTAATATTTAGTCATATGATTTTATAATTTACGTAAATCATGACATTATACACATAAAGTGATTTTATTATTAATAATAATAAATTAGAATTATAAAACTCTTTTAGTCCTTTAGTCCTTTAGTCCTATAGTCCTATAAACCCTTCAGATTCTTAAATCGTCGCCATATCTTTATCTATAAAATCCTTTTCTTCTCTTTTTTTTATTACTTTTTTTGCATTAATATAGGGCTTAATTGAAGCGTATTCTAAGACATGGGGTATGGGACCGGTATAGTCATGGGAATAGTATGTAATGGATATTGGACAGGTATGGATATGGACTTTTATGATAAAGTAATGTTATATGGGTTTATATGATATTTATTCATTTTTATTCACACGCTTATCTCCTCTAAAATACGAGTCAATAAAAAGTGGACACTTTTAAAAATGAGTTTATAACTATACTTCTATCGCTATGTCTTAATTAACATTACATTTTTTCTTAACTTTGACTTAAGAATTAATTCTCTAAAGTCATTAATTTTAAGAAACGTTCGATACATGAAAGTATTTGAGTAAATATCTAATAAATCGCATATCGGTTATCAGTTTTGACAATAAAAGTGGGATGTAAATTAAAACAGATTCAATAATAAAGACATAGTAAGGTGTACTATGATACGCTTCATAAAGAGGTGAGGTTTTAACGCTAAAATGGGATGTCTCTTTTAAGAAAGTACCGAATGTCTTTTGCGGTGGTCACAGAACTACCACAGTGATGATAACACCGTTTCTTAAGAGTATAAAAAAGTAGAAATAAATACCGCGGCTAATACTATAAGAAAACACCACCACGTAAGTATCATCTCAATCACACTCTCCGCCTCTTAAAGTGGTAAAAAACTATCATCCAACTATCGTCTCAACTAAAACCCTGTTATTGATGGTCACATCCAATACTTTTTCAATAAAAGACTAAGAAATGCCGACACTTTTTGCCAATAGAATCCGATAGAATCCAATACTAGTAAAATGTGATAAAAAAGAGGTTATATTTAAAGATATGTCGCATATGATGTTTACGGGCGAAGGTTTAATAATAATAATAATTACAATAATATTTATTGAAATCATACAGTGTAAAACATGCCACATGAATATGGACCATAGTAAAACCATTGTTGTAACACATATACACTTAACTGTCAATTTTATATACACTGAAAATTGTGAACATCTCAAACTTTATACGCGTATATTATAGGACCCTATAGTAAAAGATAAGAATAATTCCATTTTTATTTACTTTTTTCTGAATGAAACGTGATCATAAATTTGGATTTTGAGTATACGTGCTGAGAGTAAATACGCGTATAGCACAGTAACTACCGTAAGCATAGAAATCAGTTGTGCATCAGTGCCTAAGTACAATATACTACAGATAGTGATCATTGATGTAGATGATGATGATGACGGTGGTGATGATGATGATGGGCCGTATGTGTGGGAAAATAGTGGCAAAAAGAAGAACACGAGTATCTTGTATTGGGTTAAGACTGAGGCCATCGTGACAAAAAGTAACTTATTACTTATATCCTATAGTGATATATTGCAAAACGGCGTTATACTTTCAGTGCATAACGATGGTAAAATATTTAAATGTGTGTCATACTTTACAACGTTATGTCAAAATTGTCACGAATTGTTAAATATTCAATAATTAGCAATTAATAATGGGCTTTGAAAATGAATAAATTAAAGGGTTAATTCATAACTTTTCTATAGTAAAATATAACACAATTATTGTTAATTTATTCATTCTGTTCTAGTACACAATCTCAGAACATAGTGCAGCTTTAATTTTTAAAGAAACACATCAAAAATTTTGATCTATGGTCACATACAACAATAGTTCTAAAAAGACATAAACAAAAAAAGTTTTCTAATTCAGTGGCATTTCTACGGTATGATGGCACTTCAAAGAGAAGTCACTCGATCGTGAAATAATAGTGCGCATCTTAAAATTGAATTATGGACCTCTACTACTAGTAGTTGATTACACGCCAATATTAAATCCCTCGGAACCGCCTTCCGCGGGACCCGCGGAGACTCTGTGTGTGTCACATACAACAATGTGCAAAAGTTTTTGCATGGGCCCAATCATTATATTCAATGTGTCGGGTCCTCTTTTTATTAGGCCCTCGACATGGGAGGCCCTTTACTAGTAATAGAGGTTATGTGTTCACATCAAATAATTGGATACTCATTGAAGAAAAAAGATGCGATATCGTATTACATTTTTAAGGATAATGATTATTATACCACAAAAAAGAATAAGAAAAAATCGTGTTCATGTTCATGATCAAAAGTTCCAATTGTTGCGTCTCTCTCTCTCTCTCTCTCTCTCTCTCTCTCTCTCTCTCTCTCTCTCTTCATTGAGCTTTTAAACTTATATTAAGCTTTAAAATTTATGGGACACATCGCGTGAAATCGCGTGTTTTTAGTTAATCACAGCACAGCATAAAAATATATATATTATTTTTGTAGTGATTATTATTTCCCTCTCTTTTTATACTAATATTGTATATACATTTTGTGGGGAAAATAAGAATAAAATAATATAAAATTTATATTCCGACACTAGTGCTTTATATATTTACTTTTTTTCTCTAATAATTTCGTGCTCATTATTTTTGATGCGGTTATTATTTTATTATTCTTTGAATTTTGACCGAAAATTTTCTATACTTTTTTATTATCTTTTGTTTGGGGTTTATTTTATTTAAAAAACTCTTTAAAACTCACTTCTCAAATACGCCTTAAGCCATAACTTTCACTCAATGTTATTAGTAATAACTTATTACGTAATGTTAATATAATGCGTTTTGTTTTTTATGCAATTAATTTTCTCATAAAATTATCTTATTTTTTATTATTTTTTGTTATATATTCCTTTTCTCCCCTTTAATTTTGGGTCTCCCCAAAAATGTGACATTTAAAAAATAATTATTTGACATTTAAAAAAATTATTGTATTTAACTATAAATAAGTGTGGTAAATTATAATGTCACATGCACTCTGTAATGATGTTAATAATTAAATTTTTTCGGTTAAACGAAACCTTAGGATAGGATGAGGGATGTCATATTTTATAAACATTCATTTTTATTTTTACGCTTAAATTATTACACATGCATTTCTTATTACAGAAATATAATTAAATTCTAGTATTATTTCAAAATATAATTAATGTTAAAACATAACATTTTTCATATGCAATATGTTAACAAAATTAAAATTTGTTAATTATTATGTACAGTGTAATAATACAAAATTATTTAACCATAAGAAAGTGCATCCGTATTATTAAAAATGATGACACTCTCTTTAGAAATGAGTTTAAAAAATGCTAAAAACACTAAAATTTATTATATTTTAATTAACGTGAGAAACGAGTAAATTTTATTTCTTATTTTTTTCTTTACATTCACGTAAATTTATAGTTTAATTTTTCGCATAAAAATCACTTTATTCCTTCACTATGCTCTGAATTTATTTATTTTCGGATTTTATATATAACTCAAAAATCTTTTTTTACTAAAAACAAGTAAATAAAAATAGTTTGTAAATAAAAAACACTCACTAGTCACTAATAGTGCTAAGTGATGTTATCGGTAATTGACAACAAAAAGCGGTATAGTAAATTAAAATGAATAATAAATAAAAATATAATTCATGTGTAAATCGCTTCCTCCCGCTTCAAGTCTAAAGTACTAAAGGTCTAAGGTCCTGATACTAATGATATAATGCATTTAATTTTCACAAAATTGTAATTTACTTTTCCACCGACCCACAGAAGTGGAATCCCATCGCCGCGAATGGAAAAAAGTAAAAAAATTCATTAATTTTCAGGGCTCCCGACAGATAAAGAACCGATTATCGGACGTAAAACTTATGAGGGTTATACTGTAGCGAAATTGTTAATGCTCTGCAGTTAATATAACATAGTTAGTGTTTCAACGAAACGGACCAAAAACCCAAATGCTAAAAGATTATCGCGAAATATTTTAATAATATATACACCGTCATCCAATATAATGTGAAAAGACCCTGAAAATTGAGTTAAAAATGGAATCACAAACAAATGATTGTAAAGATAAATGAATTAATAGTAACGAAATTGGATTAATTTAATACAAATTTCTAAAATTTAATAAAAATTACTAAAAAAAGTTTAGATAACTTTATATAAGTTTATAAATATCTAAATTCTTGAGTATATCAAAACTTCAAAAATCATTAATATTTTATTTGCATAGTTTTAAAAATTGTCAGTCTTTAGGAATTAATATTAATAAAAAAAATTTTATAAAAACTTTAAAAAAATACTCAAAAAATTAACATTTTATTTACATATTTTAAAAAATTCATTTATCAGTAACTCCTTTCAAAGGATGAATTTTTCAATTCCGCGATCATTACGTGCTTTTGATCATACATTATATAAGAAATGAATTGAAAAATATATCATAAAAATATATATTAATTGAGAGAGAAAATGTAAGAAATGAGTAAAAAATTTTTACGTATAAAAAAATGAATTCACAGGTAATTATAAAATGCCATTATCAGTGTTTAAAATCGTCAACAAAATAATCGCATTTCAATTTAAAAAGTGACTGAAATCAATTTCAAGACTCTATCAATTGATATGTCAATCGACAAAAACGGAACAAACATTTTTAAAGGTTTAAAAAAAAAGAATTTTTTGTGATTAAAAAAATCACATTTTAATCGCATCCCTCACCAATGAATAAATCGATTTTTTTCGAAATTTATAAGATTTATTTATTTATTTTTTATTTACTTATTTCACTTGATCCAAAGAGTGATCCAAAGAGTGGATCCATTAAAAGATCACACATCTGTTTGATTATTCCGATTGCGTATTCATTTTAAGAGACACTCTCCGATAATAGTCCAAAAGTTGAGGTTAAACCTTTGCAATTGCTATTGATATTGCTAAAGATATTAGTATTTTAAGGGATACCGCTAATACATTATAAAAGTGCATTTTAGTACTCAAAAAGGACCATTGAACCAGAAAAGGGTAGTAATTGATTTATATATTAATTATGATTTAGTGATTTGATTTTTAGTGATTTTAATAAACAGTTTAATACATTTTTATCGGTATAAAAAGTTTAAAGGCGTTTCACCTCTGTTTTTTAGATATTAATTATTAATATAAATATCATTTACTAATATCATATATTAATGAGTATATCATAGTAATTATATATGCAAAAGTGCGTAATTAATTTCAATTGAATTTGATATAACTCTTAATAATCAGATTAATAATATATAAACGTCTCAATTAAAAAATAATATAAAAAAATTATCAACAATACAATTAAACTTAAGGACTTACCTCAGGTGACATATAAAGGTTATTCATTTTTTATTTATTTAAAAAGATTTTTGATTTTGATCCACAATTAGCACACGTCAATCGTTTAAAAAGTTTAAGATAAATATTTAAGTTATTGATTGAGTTATACGATATGTAAAAAACTTTTTACCAATTAACTATTAACTAAATAAAAAGCATTAAAACATATGCACGAATTAAAAGTTATTAATTTTTCACGATAATAATGTCACTATAATTATATAATATATTTATTTAGATTTTTAAAAATATTTACTTAAATATATACGATATGTGCACTCAATTTATTCATTCATAAGTTTATTTGATAATTCACTTGTATTTAACTTCGTTTTTTAGTTCAATTTCTTTGATTAGTTTTAGAGCTGATCTTTAAGATGATTATGAATCTTATTCGTATTTTTATTTTCTTCTTTTCACTATTCCTGTGTAACGAGTTACTAGTACTTAGTTCCAGACGGTCACATACATGAGGACACCTTTAAAGTGAATGATGATGATAAAGTAAGAGTCTTTCCAATAAATAGTACTTAAAGCTACTTATTGCTTAAGATCGTGTCTCAATCACACACAACAATATATAAGAAGCACAACAATATATTGTATACACACCGGGTCTAGTTATAGTTAAAAATCACACTAACATTACATCACTATTATCCTTGAAAAATATGAATTAATACCTCAAAAAATAGGAGGAGACTGTGAAATAGTAAAAGGGAACCACACATACGACGACTTTTACGAGTAAACTATCATATAAAAGTTAAGTAAAAATTACTTTTAAAGTAATAGCAATAAACCGCGCGTATATATACCCCCAGTGTATGACAAGTCCCAAGTTTTAAAGAAGTACCATTTAAAAAGTCATTCAACAGGTGTATGTTCAACAACTTTTAAACACATTAAAGATCTTTTACATGTACGGTATTCTGTTTTAAAAGAACAGAGCCCCTCTCACATGGGGTATGGGGTATCATCCAATCGGGAGCTGAATACTAACATATCACCCTTCCCCATGCCTATGCCTATGGGATGGTGATTAAGCGAAATATGGACAAATGTGATATGCTCATATCATAAAAAAGCGGCATATGCCCATAGGCATTTCATTTACAATATTATATATAAAAATGAGAATAATTTGTATCATTTATATTCCGAATCTGTACCCTTAAAATAGCCAAATGTTAACATTATTTAATTAAATACTGATATTTGAAGTAATCTCTTATATTTTATAACATCACCGAACTTTATAGCTTTTGATTGTAATATAATTATAGGCTTTTAATTAATTAATTTATATTATAATTACTTTATAAATTTATTTAATATGAATAATATGAATAATTTGAATAATTTTATGATTATTTTTGCATATCAAATTTTGCATTTAATAACAGATCTTTTAATATTATATACTAATCTAATTTAATTTAATATTAATTAAATACCTATAATTAGTAATCAGTGTCCTAATTTTTGGTATTAAATTAAATATATATATTTAAAGATCTACGTTAAGATTTTTTGATTTAATAAAACCTAATCCTACATACAAATCAAAAAATATCCGTATTTTATTCGCCTCTTTTCATTGACTATTGCAAAATAAACTAGTGATGGTTGATAACTAAATTGTAAATAAAAACGGAATATTTGAGCATTCGAATCTAACTAGTAAGGTTTATGCTAATTTAAGTATAAATAAAATTGATTATAAACTTAAAAATGTTAATGAAAATGAAATAAACGTAGAAAACAGTCAACTAAAGTTCGTATTGTACATACACTAGTGAGCCACCAGTAAACCAAAGACCCCATTAAAAAATTGTGACTAAATCACTTAATCAATTACAATTATATGAATTATATAAATAGAGGTAATTTAAGATTAGTACTAAAAAAGAGGATCCGTTTTCTTATCTTTCACTTAAATACAAGTGAATGAATTCACATCTCATGGAAGTAACTTTCATCATCATCATAATCGTCATCACTATGAATCAGTGACTTCTTAGTTATTGCTATTATCCATTATATTGTATAATACACTTACACCTAATGTTTAATCGCAATGCTCATGCATATTGCGATTATTACCTGAGTGCAGGTAACTCATATATACTTGAATTATAGTATTATAGTATAGTTATGTAGTAGTGTAATGTATTATTGCCACTACTGGCAGTGGCTAATATTTACACGCATCAAAAAATTTGTCGTGTAATTTCACGTGAGAATCTCATACATTAAGTTTCCCATCGCTACTCTCCGTAGACCATAGTACTAGTGTCAAGAGTAAAAGTATAGAGTGAGAGAGAATGAGAGATACACATATATAAAGTTATATACACCTGCAGTATACCTTTAATTTATATCATATATAAAGGTATCTTTTAACCTGTAGCTTTATCATTGATGCATTGCATTGTTGATGCAATGCATTACATTGCATTGTTGCAGGTGAATTTGGAGTTTGCATGAGCATTAGTTTTGTCTCTTTTCTTTATTATAATGATTATAATGATTATTTTTATAAATAATAATTAAGCACTTCAAAAGATCCTCGCATTTGAAATGCACAATTTTTATGACTTAACAAACACAATAATAGTTACTAGAATATAGTATATAATTTATTTGATAATTATCTATTTATTAATTAAATAATAATTTATCTTTTGCTATACCTTAAGAAGGGAGAGGAATAAAGAGAGTGATTCTTATCAATGATTATGAGGGTTTCTCTTTCAATTGTTGCATTAGCAATATGCTGTATTACCAATTGATGCGTCATTTCATTTGCATATAACTATATGATAGTAATCAGCGTGATTATAATAATAATAAATAAATGAATGAATGGAGAGGTCATAATAAAAGGGGGAATAATACAACAAAAAGGGGCATAATTTAAATCCCTTTCTCTTCCGTCTCTATATTATTATTTCCCTTTCTTTAGAACCGTCAATGGCAATACACCTTTAGTTTGAGTCTGTTCACCATCACCGCGAGAAAGTGATTATCAACAGTTTCTCAACAGTTATCCACATCCTTAGATTTATACATTCATTCTCAATCCACAATCATGGTCATCATTATCAAAAGGTGAAGGAATCACTCATGAGAGAATGTACATATTTATGCGGTTTTTATTTTTCTGTATATTATTAACTTTAAGTGCGTAAATAAAAATGCAATTATGCAGAAAATATCAATTTAATTGCATTTCATATCAATATATCAATTTTTAGCATTAATATGCATACACATTTATGTATTATAGAAATAGATTTTAATTTTTTTTTGTCAAAAACGATCACAATAACTATATGATAGATTATAGTAAATGAAAACAGATTTTATTCATTATCAATTCGTAACTTTTGTCAATATAAATAATTCGTCAATAAAAATAGATATAATTATAAATGATAAAAGTGTAACAATAGTATAGTATAATTTTTATTAGATGTTCACCTGTACCCTTATCCATCTCATTCATTCATTCATTGACTTCTTTCCATCCGTAGTAAATGTGAGTTAATTAAATGCCTTAACAGTTTTTGGTTAATTATCAAATGACAGAGGATCATCTATTATAAGGCATACATAAAAGATTTTGTTCTTTTTTACGGCACTAGATTCTTGAGAATAGACCATTAATAGAGACTAACTGCGGCCGTAAGCCCCTCAGATGTCCATTTACAATCTAACAAATTACTATACGAATCTTACTCTAGTATTGCATATGTACCATCACATGAGTGATAATAATAATATAAAGTGCATAGTCTCACGATACTGAAGTGAGATGTGAATGAGAAATATTCGCACAATTTCAAGAGAATCATTTTTTAATTCATGTAATAGTTACTTATATGTATTATGCTAATAATATACAGTGTACTTTAAAGGCTATTAATATACACCTGTGTAATGGACAATGCTTACGGCGGTACATAATTATTTCATTCATATTTACATCCCCTTTTATTTACCATTTCTATTTTATAAAAATTTTAATCCATTACCGTTGATAATGCTTTAAAAGGAATTCATTTTTATTTACAATTTAATTTTTATTTACGCGTAAATAAAATATCTCTCGTGACGTACTAAAGTTATGTACATATTGAGCAATGGTTTTTTATACAAAAGTTTTGAGTTAACAATACTTTTAATGGGGGGGAGGGGGAGTTCATAATCATTAGTGCGTAGTATTGTCATTTTATATGCAAATTACTAGTAAAGTACAATATTATGTAATGATATGATTATGAAACGGGTTATTATTTAGTAATTTATAATTTTATAATAATATTAAAATATTTTTATGGGAAAAAGTACGGTGTTTTTACGTAATCAAAATTTGTCACATATGCATTTACATGTGTATATGTACTTTAATATGATGACACATGAACTATAAAAGGGTCAATAATATTAAAAATTAAATGATATTACGCAACTCTCTTTAAATGATTAATGTGCTTAAATGGCATTGAGTAATTGATTAATACTTTTAGTATTGATGAGTTTATTTATTTCCTTTGCAAATCAATGCTGATTACTAATGATAATCCCTTTTCAATTCAATTTACTAGTGTATTAGAATGCAATTGACTAATGATTAAATTGATTCAAAATGCCCTGAAACTTAAAAATGTTGTCACGCGGCTATTTCGGCACCATACGTTTGAATAGTTCCGCCGCCGCAAGTGACAAATAATTCCTGAACTCGTATTTTTTTGTACAAAAATCCGCATGAACCTATATGCATACGCGTAAAGAAATTTATTAAATATCGTTATGTGCCAATAGTTTATATAACAATAGTTTATGAACACTTAATTTTTTCAACGTTTACATTTATGTGTACAAATTTTAAATAATAAAAAAACCAAAATTGAAACTTTACTGTAGAATCATTCATGTAATCCTTAAATTTATTTGGGAAATACTTTTTTACCTGAATGTACAGGTAATAGATAAAAAACATACAAAGATTTTCCTCATACGACGAACCCATTCATTATCGTGTCGACAGTCATTTGACTATTCACTATTCATTTACCATTTACTATATTATGCCATTATCATTTGATCATAGAGTTCAGAGGTTACACGGAGTGTT
Source organism: Eniochthonius minutissimus (assembly GCA_034695285.1). Classification (NCBI taxonomy): domain Eukaryota; kingdom Metazoa; phylum Arthropoda; class Arachnida; order Sarcoptiformes; family Eniochthoniidae; genus Eniochthonius; species Eniochthonius minutissimus. The sequence continues at coordinate 2,977 of JAQIWM010000063.1, read as the reverse complement.
ATTTCAGCGCTCTGTGATTTAAGCACAAAAGTTTAAGGGCAATGATTTAATTTGAAAATGTTTCTTTTTTTAATATTCATTCATTTATTCATTCATTCATATAATATTAATCTCTCACATGAAAGAAGAGGATACACAAAAAAAGGAAACATCACGACGATAATGTTATTTAATAACACCATAATTTGAATAATAAACATCACAGGAGGAGATAGTTCTTGGAACTAGTGATATCTTAAACACCGCTAGTACTAGAAGTAGTAGTATCAGAAGCATACGTCCGGACAGACCATGAACAAAGAGGTGAACATAATATGCAACTAAAATACAGTTCTTATCTTTATATTTTGTTGCAATTACCTCCAAATCAGAGACAATGATAATAATTAATTTAATTTAATTTTAAACTTTAATAATCTTTAGCTTTTAGTTGAACATTTTTAACGAATATCATAAATTTAAAGTTAACTTTAATTTTAACTTTAACTGATATAAAAAGATAAATACACATCAATCTCAATATATCATTTCCTCATTATCATCGCCTCAACAAAAGCAACAGAATTAATTATCAATTTTTAAAGTCAATTAACTACTTATAAATCGATTTATTGCTTTTAATTTAATAAGTTAATTATAAATCAATAAACTCGCATTAAATCAAATGAATAGTTAGTTAAAGGGCCTGCTATAAATTACTATTTAAGTGATTTAAAGAAGATTATATTAGTAAAAGGTATTAATAGAGTTTAGAGAAATCTCCAATATGCGAATGTACTCAATTAAAGTGATTTTATTGAAAGAGTATTAAGTATATTACATTATGAGTGTATTATACACGGAGTGAGTTTAACAAACGAAGTAACTTTTAGTGACTCTCTCTCTTCGCTAATACTATACTATATACTATATATATACTATATTAAAGTTCAAAAGTTAATCATTTATATTATCTCTTTAGGACTAGTTAAAAAAACCTGCGATATCATTTCGGGATGACGATGCTGCTGATGATTGCCCAAAACCATCTGCACAGTGAAGAGCGAAATGCAATGCCATCATCGCTATGATCACATCTCTTCAGTACTCTTTCAGAAGAATCACATTCATGGGAATGGGACAAACTTCCGAGTCCGTGGGAAGCATTTTCTCAGTGTTTATACATATATTATACAAGTGTATGTTATATAATATAAGGTGTACATGTTGTGCATGTGTTGCGTATGTATAGGAAAAGCCTTCAATGTCATAATATCCTAAGGGCATTATAATGGGGGATGACTGTAAATTCGTCCTGAAGGATGATAGTGAAGGAGATGGTTAAAGTTTGTTATTTTTTGGAGGTGATCCTTCACTGATTAGGCCTAACACATGTTAACGGCATATTAAATCCAATTTAACAGGGCACTGCACATCATCCACTGCCGGACGGTAGTACTTCAGGTGAAAGTACTTAAAGAAATTGATGTTTATATAATTGGTTTACATCACTGTTATGATGTGAATAACGAAACGCTGATTTTTTTGTATATTTTAATCGCATATATTATCCATATAATGTATATTTTTAATAAAAAATTTATTTTAATAATATTAATCATTATATTTACAATACAGTTCTGCATCAATAAATACATTACAATTAATGTAAAATAAAGTTAAATATTTTAAATGAATTAACTATAGTTTTTTATCATGTTTAAAATTAATTTCAATAAAATATTACGTTTATTTATTAATTATGAAAAAATACATTATAAATAGTTAATAGTTTTAATTAAAAGTGTTAATTATTCACTTTTATATAACTATTTAATTCGACACACATTAGTTTTTTTTAATATTTAAACATTGATATGAAATTTTTAATATTAAATAAAGTTTTATAAAATTAAATATTGTATAAATTTCACTTTAATTACTTAAATTTGTTTCACACTATAATTAGATTAATTACCACATTAAATGTGAATCAAAAAGTTAAAATTATAATATTAAACATATTAAATAAAAAAGTACAAATTAATATCAAAATTTATTTATTAAATGATACATATTTATGAGAATTAAATACTAAACGTGTATAGATACATATTAAATATACGTTCATATGAATTTAAAGTTAGAAAAGGGTCATCACTCTTAAACTATAATATTAAGATTCATATCAGTGATGGTGAACGAATGAGTTTGAAATAATAGTTGGAAAGTCAATAGTACATTTATATAATGTGATATCAATAAATCCGGATATATATATACGTGTTTTATGATATTAATAAAAATGTAGTATCTTTTTCCATTTTTTGGTTATTACTTTTTTAATGCGTTTTAAAAGAGTGAAGTAATAAGTAATAAGTCACGAATCGCCACTGAATCACGAGGGGAGGCATTAGACCTTAAGTAAAGTATTAGTATCATCATGATAATCTACTCTCAGTCTTGTTTTTAGTTATCAAATAACGTAAATAGAAATGGGGAACATTATTCTATTGGTGTTTAAATGTAATATTTTTTCTTCACATTAGAAACTGACAACAGAAATGATATTTAACTGTAAAATGGTTAGTTTACCTGAAGTTTACAAAGAGAATACGTGCATGAGTCATGAAAGTATTTTTTATATTCACTTATAATGAGTTTAAACTTATGATTAAAAAGTTTTTTCAGATAATTTATTCATTATTACTATTGTTGCATATATTTTATCTCATTAATGGTTAAGTCATTAAACATGTTAGAAATTAAAGATAAATTTAATTACAATGATTATAAAATTATTTCTTTATTATTATTTAACCTTATATTTAGCAAACTTTTTATTTAAATTTTTCAAATTACAATTGTACAGAGACATAAAAATGGTATTTCTATTATATTTAGCAAAAGTATTAATACACAAATTGTAAATACAAAATTAAGAATCATATAAATATAAATATAATTTGTATCGCATTAAATACATTATTTCAAAGTT
>JAQIWM010000062.1:0-17210 GCA_034695285.1 Eniochthonius minutissimus | reverse complement strand
AATGTAATGATAAAGTGTAATAATGTAATGATGAAGTGATCATGTGCAGTATTAATATAAAATATTAAACAAAAATGAAACTTTATTTTATGTTAATTATCATTATTTTCAAAGTTGTAGTAAAATACTTTAAGTTCAATTTATTAAACCATATTGAAATATTTAATCCCTAGTTAATCCCTAGTTTCGGCAACAATATAATCGGCGAAAAGTAACCCGTTCTAATAATTATCATCAAATGGTTTAACATGATCTACGAGATCATTGAGATCATTCAATGCAGTAATAGCCAAGTATAGTATGCTTCTAGTATGTACCCCCTAGGTCTCGAAAACACTAAGGGGGACCAAGCTAGCCGGAACCCCCTCCCCCAGGAATTAGAGATTCAAAAAAACTAAGAAAAATGAAGGAAATTTTAAAAAATAAAGCACAAAAAATTTAGTTTTAGAATAAATATCTTCGTTTTTTATTTAAATATTAAGCAATTTTCATTCTGATGATGATATTATACATATTTAAGAAAAAATTAAAGTTAAAATTGTTAAATTTTAATGTTTTTTACAAATATTTAACTAAAACAATAATATTTAACTGGAAAATGGTACATAAAAGCGTTTAAATTATATATATATATTAAAATTTTAGTGCATTTTAAGAGTTTTTTTATTGTATAAACCCCCCTCCCCCACGAGGTTCCCAAAAACACTAAGGGGGACTAAGCTAGCCGGCAAAGTACTCCCCTTAGAAATTTGGATCTTGGCTATTACTGATCTAATGTGTTCACCACTTCCATCAGCACATTGTCAGTGATCATCTCTTCAATTTAATCCTTTATGATGTACTATTTTTGCAAATTCATTTATTGTTTAATAAAATTGACATAATCTTTAATATTTGCACATATAATATGATAATATTTAAGATAAAAGTAAAGTTCTATCGTAACACTATGTACACATTATTTATATTTCACCATAACTTTGAACATACACCCATATGTGGCGCTTGAAATAATATGAAAATGCCGCATATAAAATAGTGCATGTCACGTGGTATGTTACGCGGATGTGTACACTCTAAAACTTTGACAGTGCCCGCGCCATGTTCATCCAATGCATTCATTCATTGTTCATATCTCTTCAGTGATACTATAACACGAGTGTGTGTGTGTATGTGTATGTGTGTGGTTATTTGAGGGATATTTACTTCGTTTGTGTATTATTATAAAAGTAAAATAATAATAATAATAATAATAATAAATAAAATATAAGATAATTACTACTAGTGCAATTACTAGTAAATACTAGTGAATACTTACTTGAATTTTTTGTATGGTCCAACCAGAGTGAAATTGTTCCGAAATGAGGACAAATCGGTTGGCTTCAGATTGAAATTGTTTCCAATTTAATGTCCCGGTAAATAACCGATTTACATCTGAGTGTTGTGTATTCGTGTGTACTTTCATGTCTGATGATTTTCCATCACTATTTAAAGCCATTAATATTCTCACGTATTTATTTCAATTGATATTTTTATTATTATTAATCACTTTGATTCTAAATTATCAAATATTATATTAACACTTTAATTATATTAATGACAGTAATAAATGTCTTTTAAATATATAAAATTATTACTTTTTAAATGATAAAAATTTTAATTTTTACATTATTATTTCACATTTTAGTAATATCTGTACGATTATGCGCCGTATATTTATTGACGTATTATTATATGTCCCTAAATATACGTCGCATATAATCGCACAGATATTACTAAACTCACACATGTATTTCCCAACCCTAATGATTGAACGAAATTTTTAAAATGAATAATTTTGAAATAATCCCCAAATACTAAAGTATAAATATATAAATATAAATATAAATATTGTGGTGATTGAGATTAGAAACAAATGGTTTCTCATATTAATTCGCACTGAAAATGCATATCATTTGGCATCGCCTTAAATAATATCTATAAAAAGGGTTAAACTTATAAATTGTAAAAATACGAACGTATTGAATTAAAAAAATTATATTTATTAATAAATTTAACACTTTGTAAAGTGCATATGCACCAAACTGCGAACTAATATTAGAAACCGCTTTTTTTCAATTCAACCGACACTGATGTGCCGTGTCTACATAAACATAGGACGTACCAAATATTGGGGGATTATTTGAAAATTGAAAATAAATTCGCTTTAATCATTACGTTACATTATATAATGATATTATGCTTATATTATGATGATATGAAAAAATAAACAATTCCATTAATTTAATAACATTATATAACATTTATAAATATGATAATCAATAAAATATTGCACATTAAAAGCATAAGTAAATGTTAAAAAAAAAATTGTAAACAATAAATATAACACATGAATAGATTTAACTCATAATTACACATATGATCATAATAATAAGCATTATATCCTTACATTAGAAGATAATACAATAAAATAAAAATTAATATCAAATGTGTATACTTAAAAGACATTTCATAATTGTACCCCGTGTTGCCACGTCACTAGGGGTGTATAGTGTGTGTTTACCGTGTGTGTGTGTGTGTGTGCGGCAAAAGGTTACATTCAACTTTATCATACAGTGAAGAGAATATGTCTTTCCCATTTGCCTTAAACTAACCTCTTAAAAACAGGGAACATTAATATAGCAATTTATTAGTTATTTCATAGTCTGCTTAAACTTAATCATAGACCATGATAATGTGTCTAAACATGTATTGAATTTTTTTTTTATTTCGTTAATTATAAATAATAATTTTTGCAATTTATGAAAGTTTTAATATTTCCAATTAATCAAAAATATTTGCATTTCAAAAATATTAGTATATGTATAGTATATTGGTATATGTTCCCATTGAAAATATATAATATAATTATTACTATTATTAATATATTATTAATGAAACCAAAAAAAAAATTCGGACCCTTAAATTTCTTAATGTTCCCCATATTCATATATTAGTATTAAAGAGATGCATGTTTTTATGCAGGACTTTAAACACTACAATATTGATATTGGAACCAAAACATAAAAAAATGCGATATTATTTACTTATATTATTTATTTATTTATTATTTATTTACTTTAATAATTAGTTTGTTTTAAATGGTGGAAAATACTTATTCTCATGACTGTACATGTAGAATAGAAACGCTTTCTCCAATATTCGTCGCACCGAAAGTCGCTTCTTTCCAATATCCACACACAGTATAGTTCCTCCTGAACACTGCACGAGTTTAGTATACGATCCTAAAATTTAGCTTTTCTCTTATATCTATATGTATACTGCACATACACACTATAGACTCATATATGTATATACTGCACATATACCAAACACACACTGTAAGTTACAGTGTGTGAGAAAAGGAGAACCGATCAATCGCTAACAGTTACTATGGTGATGCTTTTTCCATGCTTTGATGATGGTTTCGCTTCTTATAGTATATGTATATTGATATATAGTGATATATATATACGTGCGTATAACTCTAACCTTAACTCTAAATGGTTCTCTCCCTCTTTTCCATTTGCAGGTGCGTTACTAGTGGGCCATGTACGCTAAAGGGAAAGGTTCCACAGTCCCTTCTGATGCTCAGGCCCGGGAAAAGTATGTATTTATTAATTATTAATTACTAGTAATTTATGGTTCTATTTACTCATTGTATCTATCATTTGTGTTATGAATTTTTTCAAAAGGGAAAATCATTTTTTTTCAATCAATTTTTCCTCAACATTTTTACATTCAGATCATTACTATTCAAGTATATAGTTTATTTCATGGGTAATTTTTTAACGGTCCCATACATTTTATACCTCATGGTAATTTCACTTTGAGATTGATTTAGGGAAATGCTCAATAATTTACAATATTTATTAATTATAACGATTTATGAGTGTTTATTTTTTACAAATTTATTATTATTAAATTACAATTAAAAAGAGGAAATAAATCATATGAATTTAACGATTAATTTCTGTTAATGACAGTGATTTAAATTTAAAATTTAAATTATTATTAAAGCACAAGTTATTCATTATTATTTAATTACATAAATTATAAAAAGTTTTAAATATTAAATATTAAATATTAAATATTAATATTTAAATATTAATATTTAAAACAAATATTCCCCCATTATTTAACATATTTAGATACTTAAAAGTGAATATAATAATACTATTAACAGATGAAAATTCATAAATTTATAAATAATAAAAGAAAAATAATAATTTTTTATTTAATATTTAAGTCCTTGATTATGAATGATAATTATAATGAAATTGTCACTGATATTTGCACATTCTCTTTATAATATAAAAGTAAATTTAAAAATACAACAATAATTTAATACTTAATAATAATGAAGTGTATGAATCGAAAAATGCGGTGTCAATATTTTCATTATTATTATTTTCAATTATTATTTTATTAATAATATGTGCAATGTGCAGATGTAAATGAAACCATACCATAGATTATTATTATTATTATTATTATTACGTATATACACATATTCCACAATAAAGAGACAATCATCAATGAAGAGATAAATGTTAAATGACAAACATTACAAACATTGCAATTTTCAATGACATTATTGACGCATTATTATATACGAATTATTATATATGAATCCCCATGTTAAGGTTTTGAGAATATGAGAGAAAACTTTTTTTTATTTATTACAATTTTTTTATTTTTATAATAATAATAATAATAATAATAATAATAATAATAATAATAATACCTTTTTCTTACTCTTAAAGAAAAATAAAACTTTTCTTATTATTGTATAAGAAACTGAATAATGACGTATTATAACGGAAGTAAATTTAAGCGATAAAATACTTTGAGAGAGAAATATAATAATGTTATATTATTGCATATGATTAATTTTTATTTATTTTTTAATTTTTCATTGGCGTGAAAATAGTACTTTTTTGTGCATGTATATAATAATAATTTATTATATAAATAAATAAATAAATATATTAAGATCTTAAAGTGAATAAAATGTAAATGATGAAGATACTGTCATTATAAATGGGGATATATTAATGATTTACACAATTAATTAAATTTATTTGTAATCATTGTATGCAATCGGAGTTTAAAAATAGTTTATTATAAAAAATAATATAATAATTAATTAATTAATTAATTTTATCTTTTACTACAGATTAGCATTATATGTATATGAGTATTTACTGCACGTCGGTGCTCAAAAAGCGGCACAAACTTTTTTATCAGAGGTAAGATTCGGTCATATCTTAAGACCCCATTTGACCCTTTAAAAGTTTCTAACTATGCTCACATTATTAGTATAAAAGTATTAAAAATTCAAATTAAATAAAAGAATAGAAAAGTAAAAAATAATATCATGATTTATAATAATATGAAAATGCTCCAAATTATTAATCTTTTTATTCTTCCATCACATCGGCATAAAACTAGTAACTGCATCGTACTATAGATGTACGAAAAAGTTTTTCTCTTAAACATGCTGCAGTCGTATATACTTCGTTGCTGATAGTTGGTGTGCGACTAGTTCCTAGTTAATGCATGGTGAGTCTGGGTAATGGTTAGGCAAAGGAGAGGTTCGGTAACTTTTCTTCTTTTCGCGCTGATCCTTTTTGGTGTGCGCTGATCGATCACACACTTCTGGTACTAGTAACATGGGTAAATGGTAATAGTTCGTTTTTGGTGATGCATTTTTCCGACGAATCCATTCCCTGAGCCAATGGCACTGAAGTTAGGGTTTAGGAACGAAGCGACAGAAATTTTTCGTTTTCACTTTATCAGTTTTTCGATGGTTAACGGGGGGAGGGGTAAACCTAAAGGGGGGATATCAAAGTATTTATATTATTGTTTTTGGGGAAATTTCAATGATTTTTTCAGCGAATAGAGACTCTTTTAAAGTTATAAATATATTGTTCTAAAATTAGCGTTTTATTTAAATGGTAATTAAATAATTATTTTTTATAACTTTATTATAATGTATGAATTTAAGTTTTAAAACAATGAAAATAAAAGTAAAAAATAAAAGTAATTTATTAGTACATTACATATACAGGGACAATTGTTAATTTATACAGTATTAACTCTTTAACATTGAAAGGAAAAAATTATAAATAAAATAATAATTATAATTTAAGGAAAAGTTTTCCTCAAATATTATGTGACAATTCTGTTGTATGAGACACTAAATCCTTCACTTTTAGAGGCATAATATTGTACGTCTGAATACATATGTATACATATTCTGTATGAATATATTATCGAAGAAGTTAAAAACTGAAGGGATTACTGATGCTGATGATGATGATGATGGTGATGGCATAACTATGGCATTGCGCATTATCTTTAGGATTGGGCCATTGCACGATGGTATTGAGCATTGAACCCATTCCTTAACCGGGCGCGGAATAAGAGTAAAACAGAATATAAAAAGTTATTTTTTTTTCTTTTTTTTCATTTCTTATTATTTTTCTTAAATTCAAAACACCGAAACATTTACTAATACTTTTTCGCGCATTTTTTATACACATTTTTCTCCACACTAATAAATTTTGCGTTAATCTTCACTATGGACTTTGATTAATTTTAAAGATATTTCACAGCATATTATTATTGTTTTTTAAAATATTTAATTTAACATTTAAGATTTATATATTATTTTATATATTATTATTTTTAATATTGCAATTTGCATTAATATTGCATTAATTATTGACTTTTAACACTAATTTATTAAATTACTGAAAGCTCAGTTTAGTTAATAATATAATCTGCATTTTGAATTAATTAAAAATATAATTAATTGTTAATTAAAGCTCTATATTATTAAAATTTATTAAAATTTTTAATGTGAATTTTTTTACAAAATTATGAATAAATTTTTGTTGTTAATTTGTTAATTATGAAGAAATAGTTGATTTGTTGCTAATAATAATGCATTATTTCTAATATATTTAAAGAATGATTAGTATTTGTCACTGACTAGTGACTTTAAAAAGGGTTTTTGGGGGAATATAAAATTAGCGCTAAAATTTGACCTTAACATGTGCTCTTTGCTTTAAGCAATTATTATTAAGATACACTGTAAAGTGAGAGATAATGACTTTAGTGGGGTCTAAAGGCTAATATCTTAAGGAAACACAACAATACTTAAAATGCTAAATGTGTAAAAATATATTCAAAAGTGCACTTTACACAATAATAATATTTTCATGGTGCTCAATTGTATTTGCATAATACCAATATTTATATGCATATTATTGAATAAGAATGATATTATATTTTCATAATATTTAATTTGTTTTATTATTATACTTTTACTATACTTTTACTATACTTAAGCATTTGAACATCATCCAAAGGGAGTGCATCTTTCACTTTTTGATACATGAAATTCAATTAACTTATGACAGTTAAACTTAATATTAATTAGTATATTAAACATGCCTTAAGAGCCTGCTTAATATACTAACTATGCTTTCATTAGTGATAGTAAACTGTGTGTATCGAAATTTTGAACAATATTAATTAAGAAACAATTAGCGAATGTTAAATACATAAGTTAAGTGTTAACAGAGAGTGATTCAAAGAAAATGAGTTAAATGAACTTAAATTTCTGCACATGTATTTAACTATTTTCTAAAGTGAAATGTGATGGAATGAATAGAAATAAAAAGTAAACAAAAGTGTAAATATTATTATATATGCAAAAAGAGAGCATTTGAAAGTGATAAATCATAATATTATATATATATATATATATATATATATATTTTTTGATGTATTATTATATTATATTGATCAATGATTATGATTTGTATTATTAATATGATTAAGATTAAGATTAAGTATAATTTTCAATATTTTACAGATCCGATGGGAGAAGAATATAACATTAGGGGAACCTCCGGGGTTCTTACACTCATGGTGGTGGTAAGTTAATGAGAGCTCCCATTTAGCCTAAAGATGAGAGGCTATTTAGAGAGAGTTAAAAAATACAAATATATTATTATTATATTAATAATATTATAATAATATATGTATCTATATGTTACTAGTGTATAATGAGATAAGTGAGTGACACTCAAATGCTATTTTTGTATTTATGTCAATACAAACATATGTATTAATGAAAAGTGAAATGTAAATAATTATTTTGTGATTTTTTTCAAATGTTTAATATGAATTTGAAGTTAGTAAATGATAAAGTTAATAATATACAACAATTAGAATCGGAGAACAGAACTGACATATTTTTAGATATAAACAATTATAATATATAACTTTACAGTTAAATTTACAAACTTTAACATTGAATATAATGCAAATAGTAAATTACCATAAAATACATTTAATAAGTTTTTTATCTGAAGCAATACTTAAGAATTTATCATTATTCACGCACTGTTTTTCTGTATGAATATTAATGACATTATTTTAAAAAAATTAATTGTAAATGATGCATTTAACTATCGTTATATGACGTTATCATTTTATCACCCGTCAATGGGATCCCTTTCATTTGAATTGACAGTGAAATTGAATCACTAATGTTGTGGTGTCCGTGCATGACCCTTAAATGTACCGTAAGTGATGGTCAATTAACACAGAACTGTGCTAAGAATTGAAAAAGGGAAACACCACACGATTAACCTCTTCAAAAACACTTAATATGATGTATATACTCACTTTTTGGCGCAACAAACATTATAGTAAACACTTCATATACACAGACATCAGTTTAAAAACTTTTTTCTGTGTAATTATATCTTTCTCTGTCTTTATCCATCTCTGTGTGAATATGAGTTATTTTCTGGAACTAAATGAGGTGCATCTTAAAGTGATACGATCCCAAATTATTTAAAAATAATGGGGATTCCTCTCTCCGGATGTGAAATTCCACGCCATGGGTTTTTTAAAAGATCAGAGTGGGAAATAGAGTATTGTAAAACTTGTGAGAGTCATACTTGCACAAGGGGGACAGGGGGATGACCCTTTGCTAGAAATTTTTAAATCTTGAAAAACATTAAGGGGGACCAAGGTAAAATCTAGCTCCCTAGGTACAACTAAAAACACTAAGAGGACCAAGGTAATAGTTCCCTCCTCTACCCAAAATTTTGGCAATAGATCTGACCCCCCCCCCCTGGAATTTCAGTACTATATAGACCTTATGCAAGTATGGTGAGAGTTGCGAAAAAATGTGTGCGTTTATAGTAAAAAAAATAAATAAAGTTTAAACATGATTTTATAGTTATACAACAATTGATCATCGATGATCTAATGAGACATTGATTTAAAAAAGTGATGAATTAATCTTAAAAAGAAATTATAAACTGATCATTTACCCACATGCACTTTACACATCCACAAGTTACTAGTATTAGTTGATAGGGAAGGAATCAAAGAGCAGGAGGCACATCACATCACTTGTCTCATCATCATAAGGATTGTTGATTTGATTTATTAACATATCACTCGTTTTTGACAGCGTATTTTGGGATTTATATTGCGCCGCACCGGAGAGAAGAGACACGTGCGAACACTCATCTGAAGCCAAAGCTTTTCATGATTATGTAAGTTTAACTATACACTTCTAGTAAGTAGTGTCGTAACGTTATGACATTGAATCCAAATGACATCCCAATGCCACAAGCGATATGTTCGGATATAATCGATATACAATTGTATCATTATTATTACCGCACTTAATACTATTTTCTCATATTTCTATTCATTCATAGGGTTTTGTTAATTCGGGATATGCTGTCAATGGAATTGCGGGACATGTGAGTACATTTCACTTGTTTTTGTTATAATAATATTATTATTATTTATATCATTATATGTATCATTATTAACAATTTATTTATGAGTCTAATATTTGTCTGACATGAAAATCATCAAATATTTGCACGTGAAAAAGTCGTGTCAATTTATTTGCACGTCTCTTTGATATAAATTTACTTTTTTTCCGATGTTTGCCGATAGTTTATTATTATTGCAGTTAAAAACTATCATCTGAAACTAGTATCATGTTTGTTATGTGTGTACTCTTTAGAAATTTCCATCATCATCATGATGTACACTCACGCGTGTTGAGGTTAAACCTATTTTTTCGGTCAAAAACTTTAGAGGTCATACCCCTTTATTATTTATTTTATGAGATTGACACATTCACTTTAAAGTGAAAGTTTTTGTACGCGCACGTGCCTGATACTAAAATGTTGTATATGCAAATGTTATTACAACAATGGTGTGTATGATATGCAAATATTAGTGATTTTTTGCTGATTATACTTAAACCCCCTGTAACTATTGCTCGTGTCAAAGTGTACGTCTTTCAAATATCACACCGCCATACGGTGATCGATTACTTTTATCATCAATACCCAACTGAGAGCTGAAGATTTTTTTGGTGATCCTTTTTGCAATATGCAAAGTATTGTTGCGAAAGTATGGGTATGAGAGTAAAGGGCTCTATCCATTTGCACAAAAAAGAGTGTGAATTGAGCAAGGCATAGGCTCACTAGGTATAAGCTCACTATGCCCTGAGACTGTATTTTGAGTGATATTAAATTTTTTTATTATAAATATTGAGAGATTTGAAGTTAGGGGACGATTCATTGATTTTTGGTTATATTTACTTTTATATTTTTTATTTACATTTATAAATCAAAGTTTTAAATTTGATATTATTAATTTTTTTGCATCATAAATGATTAAGGATTACCCAAAATATTTGATCGGCGATTATAATAAATAATAATATTAATAATCTTATGAATTATTACTCAATACATTAGTGTCTCAATTAATGTGTCACATGTTCATTATTTATTGCATATTTTGCGAATTTCATTTTTCAATCCCTATTCTTTGAATCAATTTAAATACTTGTGTTGGCATTTTCATGTTTTGTTATATAATGGGATTTAACATTTCTTATGAACGAAAGTTTCATTACGAAAGTGCATCCATAAAACTCTTCCGCAATTTCTTGGCCCAACCGCTGTGAGGATTCTGCACAAAACAGGGGTTGTATTTTAGTTTAGTTTCCCCCTCCCCCCTTAGGATTACCTTCATATAAACATGGATACAATAGTGATTTGAAAACCCCAATGATGATTATAAAAGGTGAGGATAAATTGATAGTATTAAAACTGAAGTTTGGGTAAATATTACGTAACAATACATAAATTTTATTATAAAAAACGAAGCGAAAAGTCTTTAAAAATTATAAAACACCCTTTAAAAAGTGAACATAATGACAGTATTAGACACGTATTACAAAGAGTATTAAAGTGCTACACTCATAAGTAAGTCCTATTATATGGTTCAGTTGTAAAATCCGTGTACTCTCCGAGTAATACCCTCATACCCATCTTGTTTGGTGTTACCTCTTACTAGTTAGCATTATACTAGTAGTACAAGTATCTTACCTTAAGGTAGAGCCTTACCTTGAGGTAGAGTTCAGTTTTGGAGGTTATCGTATCTTCTCTTCGGCAATGCCATTGACTCCCCCTCTCTTTTCTCATAGTCTAGTACTAGTACTAGTATTTGTACTCCATGTACAGTCAAACTCATGCATGCCTGAAGCCTAAACACTGGGAGAGGCTTTCTTTATAACCTGAGGCTATGAAAAAAGAAGAAAAAAAAGTCCAAAACTTACTAACCAATGACTGGTGATGGTGCCTTTAGTAAAAGATATTTTGGCACTGAAATATATTAGTTATGGAATTTTAATGGATATTATGACGCGAGAAATATTCATTAATCATTTGCATTATTTATTTTTTTTATAATTATGTAATAATAATATTTGAGGTAAATTTGTCCATTATTATCCTGTCATTTAATTAGGAGAGTATCAAATTATTTTTGGGGGCGATTTACAATTTGTCTTTTAACTTTTAACTTTGAAATTTTTTATTTTACATTTTTATCTTAATTATCAGCATGTTATTTGCGTGTTAAATACCGTGAAAATAATAATAAATTATGTATTATTTCCCGTTCCGGTCTTTTGTGTGTGTACTTTGCATACAGTGCTCACAAACAGTAAATCGCACGCTTTAAAACAATATAATTTTCATAAATTGTTATTATTATTATTTAATTTTGTCATTTGATTATAATAAAAAGAGTCCCCTTAAAAAATGTCAGAAACTCCCATAATTTTTTATTTCATGCGCCGCATCATCATCATCATGATGATCATCATGGACTTTTGCATAAGGTTCAAACCAAACGCATGAGTGCCCCTAACTTTTTGAATAACCACATCATGTACATAGCGCATAGTTATTGTCGTATCCTTGAAGATCGACCTGAACTTGAACCCATAACCTGAAGCAAAACCGCCACAACCCCACACCCTCCCCCATCTCTATCCCTCTCTCTTAAACCTGATTCATTGTTTCAGTCCTATGAAACGAGCGAATTTTTACAGGTTAAAGTTAGACAGAGAAGCAAATGGTTGAGTCCCCCCTCCCTTAAGGGGCCCCCTTTTTCAGATCCCCCTTTTAAGGGAGGTTCAGAGCGCGCGTTTGTAATTTGCCCACAATTTTATACCATTTTTACAATTGAAAATTATTCTATTTTTTTCTCTGAAAAAATGAAAAGAATTACGCGTAAATCCGCGCGTGCTTCAGATGAATTTTGTTATAATATAACTGCGTGTGGAAACACACACGACGCTACAAGTGACTCCGATGCCATAGTTAAATATAGTTACACGGTGTATGTGCATTGTTTTCTATCGATTTATTGACATTTTATGCATATTATTACGGAGACATACAAAAAATTGCATATTTTTAAGACATGCCATTTAAAAGGTATACGCGCATTATCTAAAAAAAACCTGAATATTTTTTATATCGATTATCGATTACGAAATAATAAAGTAATATAAAAAAAACAAAATCCCCACAAATATCACACAAAAATTGGTCAGTCAATTGCTTAGTGTACACCGCAGTGTAAAGTCAATTTAAAGAGAGAGTTCAAATATTGTTTTAAAGAGACAATAAATAGATAGTGATTCTTCACGTGCAACGATTTTGTAGCATTTTCTTTTAGAATCTAAAAGAGAGCCCTTTTTTGGAACATACTGTATGTATGTGTATATAATATGCTCTGATGGCCTATGCTGAACTAAAACTAAGCAAAAACTAAACTAAAAGCAAAGGGAATGCTATCGACAGAGGTTGAGAGTGTTGCCATAGTGATCATCAGAACCAGAGTTGGCTTTTCTACTAGTACTAGTACTATGTCTCTCTCTACTAAATGTCAAAAGAGAGAGAAAAGCAGTCTAATGATCTCTCTGCCTTTTTCCAATCCCCATAGTATCATCCCCTCTCTTTTCATCCTCCAGTTTTTGACTTTCACTCGCGATACTCTTCGTCCTCATGATCATCATCATTTTCATCATCATCATCTCACTGCATCACTATGATATTTCTCAATGCATACAATTTCTAATACAGCATTGGGCAAAAACTATCCCTGTCTATAGTTTAATTTAATGATATTGATATATTTTAATAATACTAATCCCAATGAAAGATTAAGGTTAAAGTAAAGGTTAAATGTTATGTATTACGACCCATTTTTAGGATTATATTTTTATTCATTAATAAATAAATAAATAATTTTCAAAATGATGCTCTTTTATATTACAAAAGAAAATCCTTTCATTTTTTGAATTTTTCGCAATTTATCGTTGAAAAATGATGCTAAAATTAGATATTTGTATACGTTATAATAACTCCCCTTTAAATTATAATAAAATTAATGGTATTAAATTGAAAAGTTGACATATAATGTCAGGAGGTGAATTAAATGAATCTATTTTTACGTCAAAAACTCCCTAAAATCGTATACAAATTTAATCGCACATCAGCAATTAACACTATGCGCGTGTTAAATCTCACTCCACAATCAGCCCTTTGCCATCGGTTAGTATTGAATTTCATTTAAAAATCATTAACATTATTAACCTGCGATTTCTAAGGCCCCACGGAAATAAATTAAAAAGATTAAGAGACTATAAATTAGTGTTTAAAAAATTCCCATATGTAAGTGAAAGTTTGTGTTTTTTCAAAACATTTACTGCATTTAGTTAGTGTTAAGTGATAGTGTTTTAAAAGAGATGTGCCCTGAAGTACATGACATGTTTGTATGTTGGAGTGTGTATCAGCATTTTGGAAATGTTTCCAAAAGAAATTATTACCTCAGCCCATAGCCCATCCTCCGCGTCTATTAAATTGTTTTCAAAGTACATCGGTGATGATGGAACAATTACACGGTGGTGAATGCTGAAAAAAAGTAAAGGAATTGAGTGTCAAATACTATGCAATGATATGCATTCACCACGTTTGTATGTGCAAATTAACGTAAATCGCTCAGTGGCGTATTCACTATCAATAGCATATGCATGATCATCACTGTGGTGATATATTCCACCGTTTTTAGAATATGTTTGGAATTTATGGAATTAGTGTCATGGCAAATTTGTTGTTAACATGCATTTGTTTTGCAATTATTTAAAGTGTATATATGTAAACGTTTTATTATTTATTTATTCATGTTTAATAAATTTACTATTATTATATTGTATTATTATTGTATTGTTGCAGAACCCGACAGCGCCAAGTCCATTGGGTCAAATGCCACCCAATGACATGCCCGGAGGACCGATGCCACCGGCGGGATTCTTTCCTGTGAGTAGTGTCAAAGTGATAGTAGTGATAGTAACAACACACACACATCGTATACATGTACACACACACGTGTGATGCCAAAAATTGATTTTCTATTAATATATCATAACTTTTCACTTTTGGAGATGGAACAGTGTTTAAGCATTTTCTCACTCTCTCTTAAGAGTGTGCAATTTTTTGATTAATATAACCATTTTTAGCATCACTCAAAACGAATTATTATTATAAATGACATGGTTTTTAGAACTAAATCATTAACCGTTAAAGTAGTAATAGATTTATCTCTGATTTTTTTTTGGAGATAAATTTATGTCTCAATCAATACCCTAAAAGAGGATTTATTAATATTAATACTTTAGAGGGTTATATTTCAATAAATTATTGCTTAAAAAATGTTCAATATTCAAAAGTGATATGAACAGACAGACAAAAACACACAGACACAAACATATTTATTCTCTATTTTAAATTATTAAATTATTATTATTATTATTATTAAATAACTTTAAATAACCCTCCACCTTTTGATATTTATATTTCTCTATATACTCATATAAGTCATGAGTTAACAGTCACAAACACAGTACTGAATTGTGTCTTTTGCATGTCATATTTAATGTTTACTTTTCACACTTATGGCATGCTCTGTTAGTAATACATAAGCTTGATCTTTGTGTGGGTACACCCTTTTCATAAAAACCTAAATAACTATTTCTTTATAATAATAATTTATTATTATTTTAAATTAAATATATATTATGAATGCGTTACAAAACAATGTTGACACACACTTTAATAAACGAATGAATAATTTGACATTTGACCCCATTAATGACATCATAACGGAGTGTCATACATGCTCATTACCTGTGTCTAACAGTTATGTCAATATAATAGTTGTAAATAATGCGAAAAATTAAATATTTATAAAAAATATGTATTATTGTATTGAGAAAAATGAATGCAAATATCGTAAACCGTCATAAGCAACAGTATTGAGATCCTAAAGAAAATTGTGTGTGCACCGCACTAAAATGCTATTTATATAATTACATCGCATTGAAACAGTTTAAGCTTAGTTTAGGTTTAGTTTTAGTTTAGGATATTAAAAGGCACATCTCTAAAACATCGTCTATTTTCATGCCCCATGCTTATGGAAGAGACTCACCAATTTGAGGGATAAGGATGAGAAAGAGAGAGATGAGATGAGGCAAAAGTCAATATTAACGTATGGATTCAGTGCTTAGCATTGGCCATCTATTCACAGAGATTTGAAACATTCGCATCATTACATTTATTCCCTTTTTGGCAGGGAATTAATTTTGATAAATTAAGGGAATTAATTATTTTATTTATTATTTATCATTTAATTATTTATTCTTTAATAATGAACCATTTCTAATTTTAATTATTATTTTATAATGAATTGATTTGCCAAATCACTAAATTAATTATGAGTATATATTGTATTATTTTCTTATTTCATATTTAACATTCACTTGTAATTTAGAATTTTAATTATTGAATTTATTTTTATGCCAATTTACTATTTAGAATGAGAATATTTTTTAGAAATTATTTTTCAATATTTTCATGAAATATTTGTTTTACTTTTGATTTATTCATTTTTCATTCATGATGATTATATTATTAACAAAAATGATTGATGTTTACATATGTTAATATCAATCAATAATTGATTATTTGAAATATCTCTTCATTATGGATTATTTGAAATATGTTTTCATTATGAATTATTAATTATTATGTGATGAAAAATATAATTTAAAAATGCCATTGGATTGTCAGTGTCATCACATGATAATGAACAAGGAAATGATAGTGATTTATTACCTCTGTAGACATGTGTAATATTTACGTAAATATTTTTTTACTCAAAAGAAGATAAAATATTAGACAATTCTGATATTTGACATCATTATTATTAAGTTAAAAACAACGATTAAATGATAATATTTCAGGGACTGTTTGAAAAAAATACACGCAATTTATATGAAAAAAGAATTCACTAATAAAGTGTGTATATGTCGACCTTGTTTTGTATGTGTTAAAAAGTTGTGAATTGTTGCCAAAAATTTTTTACTTATTTTTTCTTCTCTTACATACTTTAATAGTATTGAATTATCTTAAAATTTACTTGTTTAAACTTCTCTCTGTCACTATCTCTAATGTCTCTCTTTCACATGACACAAATGTGTATATATTATATATTACGTTTTCAACACTCTTTATTCAATTTTTTACACGCAATTGCTTTATATCACAATTAACGCGTATATTTTCTAACTATAAAGTTACACAACAGACACTAATTGAAAATGCCTCTCTCTGACTCTCTCTGAGTTCTCTCTTCGACTCTCTCTCTCTCTC
The DNA here is from genome assembly GCA_034695285.1 of Eniochthonius minutissimus. Classification (NCBI taxonomy): domain Eukaryota; kingdom Metazoa; phylum Arthropoda; class Arachnida; order Sarcoptiformes; family Eniochthoniidae; genus Eniochthonius; species Eniochthonius minutissimus. The sequence continues at coordinate 39 of JAQIWM010000062.1, read as the reverse complement.
TCTCTCTCTCTCTCTCTCTCTCTCTCTCTCTCTCTCTCT
>JAQIWM010000061.1:0-17277 GCA_034695285.1 Eniochthonius minutissimus | reverse complement strand
TATATTATTCGTGCACAAAATGTGACGCATTAAAATCTTTTGCCATCATGACCCTTTTCGCCGAAAAATATTTACCTCTCCCTAAAGGCTTATAATACAGTACCATCATCATATAGTACCATCATCATCATCATCATCATTGGACTCATCATAATCTTAATTTATATTCTTTAAATTCTTTGACGGTTAAGTTAAGCACACAATCGACTTTTAAAGATTATTTCTGAGGAATATTTATATTCCTCTACCACTACTAGTAGTACTTTAGTAGTACCATAGTTCCTCATCACTGTTTTTCATCCTCTACCATTTATTAGAGGATCAAAACTCTAATGCAGTATGTTACAGAAGAGAGGTTTATCATTGAAAAAGGAGCAAAATGCTCTTTTCCGTATTATCATCATACAGTGTCTGTATTTAAACATCACATACTGTATCGTAATTTTATTTCTTTTGAAACAATATAAAAGGTAATTCTATGGTCCAATCTCTTATCAGTGTATACAATCAGCAGTAAACCATAACATAGACTTTGGAGAGCATTTGTGTACCATTATCATGCATCTTTAGTACGTGATGCCATTGTTTTGGATTGTGCCACGAGTGAGATATGCTTTTGACAATATTGTCACTTACAGTGTGCATCTCGTTATAAGATACGATATTTTAAAAGTTTACTTTACTTTAAAATAAATAAAAAATTTTAATTATATATAATTTTAAAGTATGAAAATTTTATTCCGAATGATTTTAAAATAAACGTAATTAATTATAAATATATGTTAAACTGCAACAATAGTGTATTGACATAAAAATTGGAATAAATTTAGTGCTTCAATTGCATTGTCTTATTAGTCAATGGCTTATGGCATTTTATATAATACTCAATACTCTAACACTATCTTATTATTATTATGATGATGATACACATGTTCCCATCATCATCATCCTCATCCTCTGTGATGCTTCTGTGTGTGTATTGATAAGTGCCGCACAAATATATTATATATACACGTATACAATACTTGAAGCTTCAGAAGAGGATTGTTATCATCATGACCATATACATGTACACCCAAAAAAAGTCATATAATAATAAACTAATATTATACTCGATGATGATGATGATGATGATGCCCCCGCATGAAGTGCAAAAAGGAAGGATCTTTTCCTTTCCTTTTTCGATGGGCGATTGTCCCATGGGTCTATCGTTGACGAGGATATGATTCCTGTAGATTCTTCTTCAGCTTTTAACTGAAGAAGGGAACAGCTGAAGAGCTGATTCAGCCGAATCTGTTTTCTATCAGAGTCCACACCATACATACATATAGAAGTTTCACGTATTCACTATCATGATGGTACTTCTCCACCATCCTCCAGCTTCAAACATCCCTATGGAAAAGTGTCATTTTGAGTGTTTGTTGTAAGGCATTTTCTCTCTCTCGCTGCTGACTGATGCATCCCTAGTAGTATTTTCCTAGTAGTATTTCCCTTTGTTGTATCATCCCCCCGCGGCCCCTATTCATGTACCATCATCAGGATGTTGCATCCCTTTTATTTTCGATGGACCTTCATTTTGGCATTCGTATGCAATAAATCATTGTATTGCCATTTCCCGTTTTTCTCAATAGTAATTTGCTGAGTCCCGTATTTTTTCTATCGTATTGACACTTTAATAAACAACAGTCAAAAGTTTGTCGCATATTATTGTGTCTATAATTAAATAACATTAATCATGATAATTAATTTTTTAGGAAATTAAAAAATTAATTCTAATTTTATGTAAATATAAAAAGGGAAATTTTTATTAATATGCAAATTGAAAGTTTTAGGGAAATTACTGTTTATTGTTAGTGTTAGAGTATGATATACATCAGTAGCGAATAGTGACGCAATTGACCATTTACATCCCTTTTACTTAACGCATGATTTTCTCCATTCTCTAAACGCACATTTCCATTTATTTCTCCCTCCAAAATATTCACCATTTTTACCGATGAAGTCCCTCAGCATCATCATCCCGCATCTACATCCACATCCCTCTTCTCTCTATTCGGGTGTCAAACTATTTTATTCTCATGCATTGAATTGAATATAATAGAATTGAGAATGCAGATGAACCTTTAGCTGATGCTGATGCTGCCATAAACTATTGGATGCGGACTCTTCAACTGATGCATTAAAAGCGGTGATGATCAATGCGATGGGCAATATAATCAGTAATAATATTACCGCCGTCACTGTAATAATGTTTAATTTAACAATACTATTGCCAATGCCCCAACTCTATACTCTATCTCTATACTCCAATTGCTGCATTCAAATACTACAGCATCTCTCTCCCAACTTTATTTCAATGTGCCCAACAAAATAGTGTACTTTAGGGGGTTTTATAGTGTATTTAGTTTGTAGTATTGTTGTACTAGCTCTGCCTCTGGTTAGTCATCGCTGTATATCATCTACTAGTAGCATAGCCCTTTTGATGCATAAGAAGAACTTTATTTTATTTACTGATGAGACACAATGAGGCTAATTTCATTTATTTATTATTTGCTATTCACGTCGGAAATTAATACTAAAAATTAACCCGCAGGTGATTGGGATTGTGCGGGTTTTGTGCGGTATTGTGAGATACTATTGTGAGTTATTGATGGGAATTGCGTGTTATTGAGAGGTATTAGGGTATTGTTGAGTCCCGATCTGGATTTTGGCATAAAAATGAGCATACTCTTTGTTTAGGACTTAATTTCTTTGGTTCTTTTATTGGTCCTTTATTTGCCCTTTTCATAAATGTCGTTTCCGCCGATGATGTCTGTCAATACACTGTATCTGTGGGAGTGTCGGAAACTCAAAAAGTATTATCATTTAATAAAGAGCAATGTATTGAACCCCATTATTTGGGCACTGAGTATTGTATTTAAGTATTGTTGTAACTTTATCATTGAGTTATTGTATCTTAATATAAAGTACAGTCATTGAAGTGAATCTTTTCCTATGTTTTTGATAACGCTATAAATAGAAAGGAAACATTTATTGTTTAATTTGTAATTGTATTAAAATTACTAAATTAGTAATTAGTTGACAGGAATTAAGATAAAGTATTTTTTTAATTTTTCCTCTTAATAATTATATTTTGAATATGTGTTAATTATTATTAATTATTGTTTTTAAGGAAAGATTTTCTTTTAATGTTATATTGTATATTTAATGGTTCCGACGTTTATGATAAAATAATATAATTTCCTTTCTTTGCAGTGGAAAATTATTTATAATATAATATTGTTATTATTATTAATGTATACCTCCAGAAAAGTCCATTGATGCACTTCTCTTTTGTTCCCTCATCCTTTATGCACATATCACTACGCTCATTTCGAATATACAATTTTTAATGCATTTTTATTTTAATACATTATCCGTAAATATATATTCCTGCACATAGTGATGCACTATCATGAAAAGTTAGACACCACCAGAAAAGAGATAATATGCTAATGAACCAACCGAAGGTAATTACAAACGCAGGAAATGTGTTGGTGCTGTAACCATGTAAGAGTCAGGGACTAGTGGCGATTGATGGGCTCTAATTTTATACGAACGTGAAGCGTTATTCCGTGTTATGTATGTACGTATGTACGTAAATATCCTTTTTCTCTTTTCTCTTATAAACCATTACTTTATTTCCATTGTCACATACATATTTAATTTATGTAAAAATATTAATACCATATCTGTTTACGTGACATATGCGCAGCAATTTTCGTAATTAATTTGTTAACAAAAAAGTCATTTCAGCGTTTTTAATTAAACATTTAATAATAATATCAGATATAACATTATAAGATTATCATTTGAAACTATGTATTTCATACATTTTTTAATAATTAATTTTTAGCATATAAAATATGCCGCAAAAATTACTTAAAATTCACGACAAAAAAATTTACTGTAAACTAATCTTAAGCTTTAAAAATAATCTTAAAAATGTTCTTAAAGATGCAAAAGGATCAAAGATTCTTTATTTTTATTTATTTCCTCTGAAAATTCTTCTGAAGACATTCCATTGCTATTTTTTTAAAGATCATTGGAATCTTCTTTTTTACTTCTTCAGCATCTTCTTCATTCAGAATGAAAAGAATGAAGACTAAAGATCGATAAATTTCCCTCTCTTTTATCTCTCACATAGTTACCAATGCTCAACATGATTACCATTACTAGTTGAGTCTCTCTGTTTCTCTCTCGTTTTTGTTCTCACTCATAAGGCATTTAATAGTTAGTATTTGACAATGATGCTGATATGATGTGATATAATAAAATAGCAAACAAAATGCTCATTATGTGTAATTATCTTTCGGTGGGAATATTTTTTGTATGCATCTGTATTATAAAGTCTCTGTGGTTTTTTGGTTTTAGTTAAATATGATTATAGTAAAAAGTAATTGGAGAGAGGTATTAGTATCATAGTACATGTATGTATGTGTTTGTATATCAAATACATGTATGAAATGATGATAATGATGACGATGATTATGATGATGCTTTATTAGTTTGAGTCTCCTGATGAATGAAAATAGGGTATGGCATTTGTAAGAGGGGCAGAGATTTAGTGTAACTATAAATGTGTGTATATAATATAATATATATAAAGGTTAATAATGATAATAAGGGTCTTAGAAAATTGTAAAATTAGTGACAATCGCTAACAAGGAGCAGGAGACCGGTGATGGAGAGATCCATGAGACTGCCCTAAAGATTTCCTAAGGTCTGTACTACAAACTTTGTAGTTATTGACCCGGGGAAAGACCCCCCTTTTAGTAGAAATGCAATTATAAATTAGTTGTGTTTAAACTTTTATTTTATATTATAAGATTTGTAAGTGCCCTGAGGCAATAAAAGGGATTCGTAAATAAATATAAAGATCTGTGATATCAGAGAGACTCTTCACTTATAAATTCATGTCTTAAATTATATGAGAGTTACACATTCAAAGAGTGATTCGATTTTCACTTTCGCAGTGTCTGTGTATATATATGTGTATATCTTTGAAATTTCTTTTTTTATTATCATTTTGCTTTTGAAATGCAAACATTTCACTCTCTCTTTTTTAACTTTTCTCTTTTTAAAGGAATAACTCTCAGCGTGTGATTTTCGTGAAAATTTTACTTAAAAATTACGAAAATTTTTATTTTATTTACTTTTAAAGTAATAGTATACAAACACATAAGTTACTAGTTTATTTTCGGGGTTACTTTTATTTCGGCAGATGATAGCTTTTTTAAAGGTAAACTCACAAAATAGTGATAATAAATTTTATTGTGATGAATTTATTATTTGATGCGCAAAAATTTAGTGCATTTTTTTGGGATAAATCTTTTTTAAGATAATGATTTTTTTTAAGTATAAAAAAATCAGATACAGAATGTGATAACGCATTAAATAAAATGTTATGATATAATTAATATTATATAATTAAATTGTATAAATTCATATTTATAATCATACAATGGTCAGCAATAAAAATTAATAGTTATGTATACACACTAATTTATCATCATAAATATTTAGTGCCATAATAATAATTAGAAATAATGATATTAATTATTTACAAGTTCATGAATTGTTAAGATAATTATTTAATTATTATTTGTGTGTAATTATATTTAATTAAATTTAATAGTGTAATATTTGTAATTAAATGATTTATATTTATTTTATTTTAAATTAAATTAATAATTGAGAAATTTAATTCTTAACTTTATATTATATAAAATATTATATTATATATAATATTTAAATGTATATATTTTCCCTTTAAAATTGAGAATAATAATTATTTCTCAATTATTCCCTATAAATAAATGAATAATATGTATGGTATGTTTGTAAAGTATAATTAAGCATAAATACTTAATACTTTAATTGATCCCATCCCCTAAATAATTAACATGAATTTCAAATACAATTACATTCACGAATTTCCATTCGTGAGACTCAATCATCTGTAGTAATGGATTAATCAGTATCATGCCACAGACATAATTTAGATATTTGCATACGTAATTTTAAAGTTATTTTGTTAGTATTGGGATTGCATTGGCATTGTTGCATAATGTTATACGTAAGTTTATAAACACATCTGATTTGACGATGGTCTCTTGAGATAGTATATTATACAATTATATTATTTAAAGAGATTCACGGTGATTTGCGGCGCGTCTCTAACTAAAGCGTCAGTTTTCTCATGGCCAATAATACCGCAAAACCTCAAACGGCATATGCCTTTGTATGGTAAAGGAATATTATTTAACTTTTATCACATTTGACATGCATGCCAATCATTGTATATGATAAGTGTGTGATAAGTTCTCTTTGAGTTTCTCGACGTTTATAATATGAGTTATATGCGTCCATTAGCCACACATCTGCCTCTTTACTTCATCCCGAAGCATCATCATCATGATATCCCTTAAAAATCATCATCCCAAATGCAGCCTTTGGCTGTGGCATTATTATTATTATGATGATTCCGCTGATAAGAGGCACACACTTAATGAGTCGACCATAGTATGGGCATAGGCATAATGGGGGATTACACTCATATGCCGATGGGGGAATTTTTGGCTTTCGGCTTTTGGCTTATGTCTTTAGTGGTATTTTAGTATTTTTTTTAGTTTATGTTACATGTAAAACCATCATCTCATATGCAATTTTTTTGAGGGATATTTTCATATATAACAAGACATGTATAAAGAGATCATATCGGAGATCACTCTTTTTCCATCAGTCTAAAGGTTGTTTCTCTCTCTCTTCTTATTGTGGTTCACTATCTCATAATTTAAGATTAAATTATATACTATTAGTGTATGTATACCGATGTATGCAGTAAATATTTTGTATATCGGCTCTTTTAGGGACTCTTTGAAAAAGAAAAAAACAATTTTTTTGATTTTATAAATTATCCCAAAATCTTAAGACTTAAGCCTTCGCCACGTCCAACAGTGTTCACCATCATCAGAATTACCATCGCCATTAGTCATTTGATATATGATATTTCATATTTAATAAGCGATTGGATTATTATCAAATGCACAGTCAAAAGCTTATTATTATTGTATCATATACTAGTAGTATGAAAGATATAAATGATTTTTTTCATTCGGATTTTGTGCCGCGAGGTTTGGGGTGAGGGTTTTGGGGGGTCCCGTCATTGGGAAGGGATAAGAGATTCTTTATATTCTTTCATCTGTCAATGAAATCGATACGATACGATATCAAAAGGAATTAAATATAACTTTTCTATTATAATAAATTAATGCTGTTATTAGAGTACTGCATTTACTACAGTGGAAGTTAAAGACCCTATGCCAATGGTGTGTATGTATACTATCAGCGGCCATTATTCATATTTATAATTTTGATTTATTTGCCGATTGTAAATTATGATTAGGAAATGGTAATGATTATTCCGATAAAAAAATTATTATTATTATTACTATGATATGATTCAGAGTATAAATAATTAGCTATTGTGTAATCCGAGTGTATTTTATTGGTATGTGAGTATATAATGAATGCATATGGTGTATTTTGAACTCTACAAAAAGGTTGAGAAAAGGTACCATCAGCAAAATATGTATTATATTCGAAGTGAAAGAACGTCGATGCATTTGAAAAATTAGTAAATTATGCAAAATAGTGTAACTTATATTCACTAGAGTTAGTCATTCGATGGGTGTAATTAATTTTATTACATGGGCCAAAGCACATTTAGCATATAATAAGGACCATAGTATAATATTCTGTAATGTGTATAATGCGTATAATATATATTCATTTCTCTCATAGTCACTAATGTACGTAATGTACAGTAATGTGTAATAATATTCAAAACTCTACTCTCAATTGGAGTGTACGCTCCTTTTAGAAGTAGAATTTTTTAAAATTTATCTCTCGTAATTTAAAAATACACTATACTCACAAAATGATAATTATGATCATTGTGTTACTGATATTGCATTATATTATGTAATAATCGATTATGATTATAATTCTCAGGGCCAATCTCTCATCAAAGATCATAATGAGTAATATCATGCAGTAATATCTATACATATCGTAGATATACATTAAAAATAATGCTCTCAATATACGCATATGTATACGTATATATGAGACGAATAATAACTTTTCATAGAGATTAGTAACATTATCATTTCAAAAAAAGTTTTGTTATTGTATGTGATTATCTCTTTTAATACTCTTATGGATAATCACAATTAACTCTAAGTGTATGCGAGTATTTTTTTAGTATTAAATCGCCCCCGGATTAGGGTATTGCAATCAGCATTTTACATGTACAGTTTCACCGCATTTAGAGTATCACTACCAAAAGGTGATTTTTTGGATAATGATAAATACCACTGCTTTGATATTAGAGTATACGGATTTAACTGTGTATTTGATGAGTGTATTTAGTGACTAACCGTAAGAGATGAAGGATTTAATCGATTTAATCCTCACCAAAATCAGTCCCAAAATACAGCATTGACTCATCACTGAGAGGATTAAATACTAGTGTTTGAGACAAACATTTTTGCTGCAGCGGCTAACTTTGTGGTGATAACCGGTACCGAAGTTTAAATGATATTAAATAAATAATAAATTATTTTAAATTTGATAACAGCTCATGTTTCGATGTTTTTCTTTTAATGTTTGATTAAACATTTGATTTGATTATAGCATTTGATTGACAAATACTTGATGGTTATGTTCGTATAATGCTTATATATATAATGCTTATAGTTAGCGAATATGACAGTGAAATGCAATTATTGTAAACAGGATTTTGAAATGAATAATTTTCTCATATTAAAAGTATTTAATGAATTTTGTTTTATTTTTTTAAAATTAATTAAGCAATAAATAATTAATATTTTTATTTAATTATCACCGTGTTTGTTTTGTGTTTAAAAATTTGTTGTGTCTATAGTATAGTAACACCTCTAATCCTTTTGAATTAATTTTTCTTTTTATTTGTCTGTTGACTTTATATGGTATCATATTTTGTAAATAATTTATGATGTATTTACTTTTAAGTTCGCCGTGTGTGGTCAATGATGATTTGACCACAGGTTACATAGACGTGGAGTCAGTTGTTAATGTTAGTATTATTGGGGATTCACTTTTATTTATTTATATGCACATTTTTGCCAAAACATGAATTAAGTGTGATGACTCTGAACCGCAATCACCAATCAACCATCAGAAGATTTTAACTCTCATATGGTGGTACTTAAATTGTGGTCATTGTTTATCTCACACCCGCTGATTTTGTCGGTGGTATACCACCATAAGGAATATATTGATGTTACTAAAATTTTCCCCCTAAAATATCTTTAACTATCTATAAGTATCCCCCCACCTTCAAAAGTCTTAAATAGCCTCTTAAATATCCATGTACTAGTACCTGATGCACTTTTATTTTATTACCATTGCCATAGACCTATCGCCCGTCAAAAGTGACTTCATATGCCTCGCGGCGGACTTTATTATCCTTTTTTTCTTCTTAAGCATCAGGAGATAATATATTAGCGGCTATAGTGAGTTGCTGCTGATGAACACAGTCACTAATCTTATTTCATGCGTAAGGATAACTTTTTCTTTATAAAGAAAAAGCGAAATGTTATTTAAAAGGGGATATGTCTCTGCCATGGCACGAGTGAGGCCCTTTTGATGTCGATGATACGGCTCTAGTGATACGGTGCTTTGTAAGGGTCTTCAAATATAGTATATAATATGTCACCAGTTTTTAAGTCACACACTCTGGAGAGTTCGATATAATAAGTATGCTGTATACTTAATATTAGATAGTTACTTCAATCTTAAGGTCTTTGGTTTAAGGAGAAAGATCATTGCCAATTCCCTCGTGAGTTATTTGAGAAAAGACCCGAATGGAATGTGGTCCAATGTGATAAAAGTTTAAAATTTTGATATTCTATGCCCCCTCCCCCCTCATAAGTTGCCCTGTATCTATATCAGTAACCCCCCTCCGTGTATATTTTTAAAGGGACTTTCAACCATCTCCTGCTGTAGTTAAAAACTGAAAGATAAGAGTGTTTGTGAAGGTAAAGCATATATATATACACTCATTTAATGATGTGCACTTTATAATTGGTAATAAATAATCGTTTTGATGATTTTACTCTCCGATTTGATATGAAATTTAATTATGTATTCGCGACGCGGTTATTCACGAGCGACGCGAGTATTTTGCACTATGATTTACGAAGTATTTTTCTTTTAATTTTTTATATATTATTTTTTCAATGTATATATATTGTTATCAGAGAGTGAGAGTTTAAAAAAATTATTATTTCTCTTTTTATCTAAAATGACGATAATTAAAGGGCTTAATTAACGTCAGAGTTAAAAATAAAATTGCGATCATACAATTTCTAAATTTGTTACGGTATATGTATAATAGCGCTTATGACCGATATATAATGTATATACATATCGTTATATTACACGCTTAAAATGTATTAAATATTATATAATATTATAAATAATATAAAAATTTTTCACTTAACTTTTTAATGATAAATGCTCACATTTTACATTTTTTAAACATATTTATGGGTGATATTTAACTAAAAACGGTGTGATTTATTTGAATTCTTTTGAGATGAAAGTTAGTGATGTATTCTGTCACACTGTGACTCTTGAGCATTCATTAGGGGGTGATGGTAAACTTCTTGACTGTAGTAGTGAACGTGGTAGTGATTCACTACTAGTAAAGTATTCAATGTCTCCCTTAAGAATAAATGTGTTTTTAATTAAAGTGAACGCAGTGATTTGACACTGATTTTTTCAGTGTTTATATGTGTATGTTTATTTCGGGAATTTTCATCATTTAAATCGATCTCTTCCCTTTTATGGGATCACATTCAGTATAATATGATAGTGATTGATGCCATAGTGATTTATTGAAAATTTATTAGTAATAATAAACTGTAAATTAGAATAACTAATTAATGTTTAATACTAATTAATTATTAAATTTTTATTAAAATGGAATGTTACAATATCTGAATATATTTACGAATATTTAATTAACTATTTAAATCTTAAATAATAATTCAAATTTTTGTGTTAAAATTTTTAACAAATAATTTTAATAATAATAATTAATTTTTAATTATAATTATTAATTATATTTGATTTTTCATAATATTCATTATTTAAATAATATTTATATTTTAAGATATTTATTTTTAGAATAATCATTATATTTATATTATTTATAATTATAATAATTAATATTCTCTTATATTTAAATGACAATTTTATTATAAATTATTTTTAAATGAACTAAAATTTAGAGTAAAAATTTAGCATTTAAAATCACATCATCGGACATAATTCTAAACTTTCAATTACTTTTTATTAAATATTTAGCATTTAATTCTTTTGTTAAAATCTAAATTCGCACATTTAAGTTTTATTATAAATTTACAACAATGTTCTTTAACAAAATTTGATTGTCGTATACAACCATTGTTCAAATTCTACAATACACTTCAATACTGATTGTATTTTCATTGATTTTAGTTTATTCCAAAGTATTTGTTATATAATTGTTGTTACAATTATTACAAATGATATAAAAAAATTTATAACAATATTAATGATTATTGCTTAACGTTGAATTTCAATTTAACTGAAGATAAAATTTATTAAAGTGTATTGTTGCAATAAATGTTCCAATTTTAAATATAAACAAATTAATGTTTAAATTGTTAAGAATTAATAGCCAATTATAAAATAAAATTATAGTGCCCATAAAAATAATGATATATAATTTTATTATTATAATAAATAATATTAAATAATATTAATCAAATTAACAAAATAACAATAAAAGTTCGAATGTCGTATGTATGTATATGCAGTATTTTCTAAGACCCGCCTTTTTTCTGATTCTGCCACAGGACAGCAGCATACAGCATAACAGCATTTCACGTCATCATAGAGGCATGATCCTCCACTAGTTTTTGGAGTATCGTGCATCACCGTATGATTCTCTTCTCTTCAGCGTTCACTGTTCGTGAGAAGTTTGAGTGTGAGAGACATACGCTCTCAATATATACACACAGAGTGTGGTTCCATAATAAAGTATTGTAACATTTTGGAACTTAAATCAATTGAAACTGTAATGATGTACTGTTCTATGAACTGTTTTATAATTAATTGAAAACTAATTTTTGATCACGTTTATAATTATATTAATTAATCAGTGATGTGCTAAATGTGTATACATTAATGTGCGTGCTTTGGAAGTATTATTGTGTTTATTAATATTTACAAAAACTCTATTATTAACTTTGAATATTACAATATTATACAATCAATTGGATTCAGTGCATTAATAAGTGCATGTGATTTTATAAAAGAAAAAAGACATCGTTAATAATAACGATCATTATGAAGACAATAATCACAATGAAGATGATCATCCATACATTTGTTATATTTACATTGATATTGCAATACACCGATAGTGTTAAAGGTAAAGAAACATTAATTATATTTTAGTAATAAGCGCATAGCGATGCGATGGACAATATAATGTTCAACAATGGTAAATAACAACAACAATACTATATAAAGAAAGGGTGTTTCAAATGTATTTAAACCCATGTCCGGGATTCCTTTAGACACCGAAAAAAGGGAATGAAATTCTTATTATTGTATGTGAATATGATTGTGTGGTACGAGCATGAGAGTGAAGTGAATACTTACGAACTGTTGTTATGTATCAAAGAGATAGTTATATTCTTCATCATCATCTACTTGTTCATGGGCCACTACCTCAAGAAGCAGCTCTTCTTCTTTTTTTCCTTCTGTATTATTGTGTTATTATTGTATGTTACTTGTGGCTTCTGAATAGTGATTGGTGTGGCATTGGCTTTGGCTTTCTCCACACACACACACTCATACTACAAATTGGTTGAAATTCCATTCTGAAAGTGCATTCGACAATAGGGGATGACCAATTTTCTATCTTTTTTTTCGTTGTCTCCGGCCCTTGTTTGGCTACAACCACACTCTAGTTTGTTGCTCAAGTTAACATCATCATAATGAAGAAGAAGTGGTTTTTCTATCTCTCTGTGTATGTTGTATATATACCTCTTTCTTATTTCTTTTCATGTTATGTAATAGCATCGTGTATTTTATGTTGGTTATGAAATAGAGAATTTTTTCCCTCAAATTACTAGTGATGGTTTAAAATGAGCATTGGCATTTGTATAGTGAACCGCCGTACTTTAATGTTGTTAAAGATTTATTTTTTTCATTCTCATTTTTTATGTGTGTACGGTATATACATGAATGTCAATAATGATGATAATAACAATATTATTATTTATTATATAAGATTATTACTCTTTAGTAAAAGGAATGAGATATTTTTTTGTTGTTAAATGTTTTACATTAAAGCGAATGAAATTTTAAGAGTAAATTTACTCATAAATTCTTTTACTCGTAAATAACAGGCAATAGGTTATAAGGGATTAAAATAGGATTTTAAAGTTATATTATTACATAATGTGGTTTACTACACAATAATAATGGTGTGTTCACGACAACAATATAAATAAAGTAAAGAATAAGAATGTAATTTTCACGTATAATAAGAGACCATCCCACAATTGGGACGCAATTTTGTGCCCGTATTTAACTCGCATTTCGTTCCCGTATTTAACTCGCATTTTATAAAATATTCTCCGACTTTAAAATGAGGAAATCGTTAAATAGTCTTTAACGGAAGTATCGTGTATAATGAGAGTGATAATAAAAATTTAAGGATCCTTTAGGATTAAGAGAGAGTGTCATATTTTATATTTAATTTTTTTATTATTGTCTTTTGTTCATTATCATTATTCTTCACTTTATAACCGCAGATGACAAATAAAAGATAAAAAGAATGTCATCGTATTCCATTTCTTTTGTACAATTGAAATCTCTCATTACTGTGAATTGTTTACGACTTAAGTGATGATAATAAAATGTTAAAAATTATCGCATTAACTACTGATTGGTCGCGAATTATTAATGAGTTTCAAGTAATATGAAGTAATATGTCACAAATTTTACTATTATTGCACTGTAATTATTAGTTATTTACAATTAACAATAATGCGTTTATTACACGCAACTTTTATTGCAAATAATTCTTAATAATTATTTCAAATGTAAGAATATTTTCTAAAAATAGTTAATCACAGAAAATAATTTGTGACAAAATATAATTATAAATTATAATTATTTTCAATTATATTTAAACTGTTTCCTAGTTAATGATGATTCATTTGAGAATGCATGATAATACGTTTGTTTTATTTTTAATTCGTTTTTTATATTATAATATTATTAGTATAATGTGTATTTAAATGCATCTAATTCTAGTCACACATCATCGTTGATATAAGAATGGGAATAAGGGGTGAGATGTATTAAAATAGTTTGTTACGAATAACGAATTAGGAACTGATTAGCATATGATGAGATATTAGTCGCATTTACAATTCTTTTGAATACAATCGTTGCAATCCTCTGTATAACTAAACTTATCCTAATACTAGTTTTTTGTTTATTTCAACATTTAACAGGTCTCTAAACATAAAAAGGTCAAAATAACAAATATAAAAATGCGATCTTCACTTTGATCATTGAGTTTTAACATTTATTATTTTTTCATATTCTCTTCTCCCATCACTATCATATCCTCTCTATGATCACTAACGTTTGACTTTTCTCTGATTCTCCACCTTTATCAGGTATCAGTATCAGTTTTCAGAGAGTCTCTCTCTATTTTTTCTGTTTCTCCTGCAACTAGTACCGGTTTTAGAAATGTGCGCCCTTTTTTCTTTTTCAAAGGCATAGAAAGGCATAGAATAGTATTCCGCAGTATTATCAACAAAATGGGCAAAAGGTAAATGCCTAAATTGGCTCAAAGTTTAAATATCGTGTATCAAAGTCTCTCTGATCAGGAGCTTAACAGACCCGACTGACTTAAGGCCCGATTCAGAACTTACTTAGTAACTAGTACTACATCCAGTACTAGTACTTTAGTATTATATATCCAATCGAGAGAAATGCCCTTTTTGCGTTTTTCGCCGAAAAGCAGATGATGATTACATAAATGGCATATGCGTATGTGTATTGCTTTTACCTGAATCTGAACCGTATCTATGAGCAAACAAATATACAGTGTTTTCTCATTTTTATTTACATTTATTTTAAATCACGACTTTATTTATCATTATCAAGATACAAGTTTCTAAAAATGTGTCACTATTATTTAACCATTGTTTTTTGTATAAAACTATGAATAAATCATGAAACAAAAAAGAAGATAATAATACTCTGTTGTTATTGTGTATTAATTTAAATTGTATATTATTAACAGTGTTTAATGCACAACACAAGTATTAGATATTAAGATAATTAAAAAGAGATTTTTGTTTTTATTTACACATTTTGTGCGATACTTTTTTGCCAAAAGATAAAGAGCTTAAAATGAAAACGATAGTAAAGTGTATGCACATGTGATACTATAAGCGTTATATAAAAGTGCAACTTTCTTCAAGTGAGGGGTAAAAGTACTTTTAAGTGTCGCTCCGTATACAGAGATATCATATCAGAGAATTTGTGTGAAAAGACTATGTTAGGTCCTGTGTTAAGTTAAATTATTGACGCTGATAATATGCGATTTACTTTAGAAGTGTATGAGGTATATAAGTATATGATGATAATATTATTCACTTATTTATGAACGCCAAAAAAGGTGCACACTCATATGTGATCTTTTAGAGTTTAGAATGCGATTTCTGAGGATTAAATTAAAAGTAAATATCACACACTTAATGCTTAAGAGTTTTTGCCATGGATTTGTTGATTAAAATTGTGTGTGTGCCTTTTGTGTTAAAATTATCACCATTATTTACTATTATTTTGTATTATTATTATTATTATTATTATATCAGTTAATTCCTAAGAAAACGTTAGGCTTTGGTTTTAATCTCAATGTTTATATTATAATAATAAATCTCTCAATTTTTGTTAATTTATGATGTCCGGTTCTGTATGTAAATCATAAATGAATTACATTGTTGTTTTTGAAGGAAATACTTCAAAATTTATGATTTAATTATCGAATATTTATTTAACATTTGATACATTTTAAACGAAACCATAATTTATTTCTTTTCTTCTTTTTTTGAGGTGAAAATTAAAATTTTATAATCATTAAACATTATGATTTAATGGATTATTAAAATAATAATAATAATAATAATATATTACTCAGGTATTGTTGCCTCTGACAATTGTTTACATAAGAGAGTTAAACTCTTCTTTTGTGTGTTGATTTTGGATTTGGGGGTTTTGAATTAACGAAATGATTATCGCAAAAAATGATCACATAAAATTAATTGTAAAAGAGGCGGTGACGCATAATTTAAGCAATTTTTTGTTATTTATTATATTGTTGTATTATATAATATTATATAACATTATATAACACACTGATGAAATGAATTAATACGTGGGAAGGTCCACGGTGTTATCTTTGTATTATATCTTTGATAAAAAGGAAAGTAATATTTTAATATTTTTTAAAAGTGAAAATAATAATATATTTTATTATTATAAATGCGAAATTTACTTTAACGTATTTGCATTGTAGTATTTTCTTTAGAAAAAGTGATGATTAAAAATGCATTTCCCATAAACCCAATTTTATGTTATTCCATTTATCTCAATACCATTTAAAGTGTTAATTTACATATTTAAATATTCCACGAATTTGAGTTTTTATTTTATGTTTGCATTTTTATTGTGAATATTTTCAATTATATTAAAGTTAAAAATAAAATTAAAAAATATGCATATCATGGTCTGTATAAAGAAACTGTTCACAATGTCCTCTTCAACATGTTCTTCATGTTGCTCATCATCATCATCATCTTCTTTTTTCTTCATTTACTTCATCATCATGTAACGTTTTTCATACATGAAAGTTATTACGCATACACTTTTACTATCACCGCAACAAATAAATATGAGAAATTTCGTACTTTATACGTGTTCATGTCATGTTTGATGCGAAATAATGTGTGTATAAATATAAAGTTCCATATAAATGTGTGTGTATATATCTTTTTTTGGGGGCACTTTCTTTTGCTCATATCTTTTTCGTTCGTCAGTATACACTTC